>MU968389.1:8513477-8722669 GCA_034641835.2 Pinus albicaulis
AAAATCCAACCTGGAGGGTCATCCTTTAATCTTGGGAAGACTTTTGCTAGCCACTGTAGACGCATATATTGGATGTAGGTTTGGATCTATGGTGATCTCAGATGGGCAGGCCACTCAGAACCTGAATCTTTACCCCCAGGAAAATCTCACATGGATTTGAGTAGTCCCTGGTGGGATGAATTTGAACCCAAATTTGATCTTTCCCTACCTCTCCTCACGCTTCAAAAAGCACAATAATTTAAGGATGAAATAGAGGATGATATCACTAATGGTTTTATTGGAAATTCACTCTTTGTTGCCTCCATTAGAGATCTCGGGGAAGAAGATTAGGTAGATGATGCAAATATTGGACATTTGAAAACCACTCCGCATATTATCAGTAGTCCCGTTGAAATAGAACCTGGGAAATGTTTAAACATCAATCCTTACCTGACTGTTGAACAAAACATATTGTTGATATAGCTGTTACATAAATATAAAAATTCATTTGCATGGGACTATATGGATATGAAAGGAATCCATCATGGTCTATTCACTCACCATATTTATCTTAAAGAGGATTTCAAACCAGTTAAACAACCACAACGCTGAATGAACCCCACACTTAAGGAGATAGTGAAAGAAGAATTGCAAAAACTCAATGTTAATTTCATCTACCCCATTTCTGATAGTGAGTGGGTGTCTCTGTTTTTCATAGTTCCAAAAAATAACGACAAGTGGAGAGTCTGTGTAGACTATAGAGAGCTTAACAAGGCTACTCAAAAGAACCATTTTCCTTTACCATTCATTGATCAGGTCCTGGATACCCTCTCTAGGAATTTTTTTTTTCATTCCTAGAAGCGTTTAGTGGCTACAATCAAATATAGATTTCCCTGAAAGACCAAGACAAGACAACCTTCACTTGCCTGTGGGGTACTTTTGCATACATAGTCCTTCCTTTTGGCCTCTATAATGCACCAACAACTTCTTAGAGGGAAATATTTGGTATTTTTTCCGATCTCTTGAATGACTGCCTTGAAATATTTATGAATGATTTTACACCCTACCGTGATTCCTTTGAGACAAAATTAGCTAATTTGGAAAAAAGTGTTGGAACGCTGTGAACAAACTAATGTTGCTCTGAGCATGGAGAAATGTCACATGATGACGACCAAGGGAATTGTGCTGGGAAATTTCATTTCGACAGATGGAATCAAGGTAGATCCTACAAAAATTGAGGTAATTTCAAAAATCCCAACCCTTAAGACTCTGAAAGAGGTATGTAGTTTTTTGGGACATGCAAGATACTATAGGAGATTTATAGAAAACTTTTCAAATATTGCATCTCCTCTGTTTTCATTTCTCATGAAAGATGTGGAATTTGTGTGGAGAGGGAAGTGTGATAATGCCTTCATGAAGTTAAAGAACTGTGTAATAGAAGCACCTATTTTACGAGGACCAAACTGGAGATTTCCATTCCATATCGCTACTGATGCATCCGACATAGTTGTGGGTGTTGTTTTGGTGCAGCTAGAGGACAAGAAACCTTACGCCATTTATTACATTAGCAAGAATTTAACTCCAACTGAGCTCAACTACACTATGACTGAGAATGAATTCCTAGCATTAGTGCATGCTATCAACAAATTTCGACACTACATCATCGGGTATCAAGTATTTGTACACATTGACCATGATGCAATTTGATTTTTGATGAAAAAACCTATTACTAATGGTAGAGTTACATGATGGTTATTGTTGTTACAGGAATTCGATATTACTATTTTAGATAAACCTGGAAAAGAAAATGTGGTTGTTGATTTTATTTCTAGATTAATGATAAGTGATGACTACACTCCCACTGAGGATTTTTTTCCAGATGAATATATTTTTTCCATCTCTACTCACTCACCATGGTATTCAAATATAGATAATTACCTTGCCGCAAGGAAATTCCCACACCATTTTCCTTCCAAAGAAAAGAGGAAGATTATACAACATAGTGTTACCTACTATTGGATAGAAGGCAATCTCTATCACACAGGGCCAAAATTTCAGATTAGGAAATGTGTTAGATAAGATGAGGTATTTGAGATCTTTAAGGGTTGTCATGAGAGACCCTGTGGAGGGCACTTCACTGACAAAAGGATGAGATATAAAGTACTATCAATAGGGTACTATTGGCCAACTATATTCTAGGATGCCAAGAAGTTTGTGAAGGGATGTGATATCTGCCAAAGCATGTGCCAGCCTCTAAAATTAGATGAGATGTTGTTACAGCCTCAGATAGTGATAGAACCATTCGAGAAATGGGCCTTGAAATTTGTGGGGCCAATTAATCCTTCATCACAGGAAAAATCATACATATTGGTTTGCACCAACTATGTCACAAACTAGGTTTAAGCAAAGACACTAATTAGAGCAATAGAGCAAGTTGTTTTAGACTTCTTGTTTGAAGATATTTTTGTTCACTTTGGGATACCCAGAGAGATAGTAATAGATGGAGGGCGTCAGTTCACATCTCATTTGATCACGAATCTGGTTGAAAATTATAGAATTCATCATAGAATCACTTCACCTTATCACCCACAAGAAAATGGTTAAGTGGAAAGAACCAATAAATTCATTGAGGGAATCTTAACAAAGACAACTGAGAGCCACCAAATAAATTGGGCCGAAAAAATTCTAGAGGTATTGTGGGCTTACAGAACAACATGAAAAAACACTACAGGATTCTCACCATATGAACTAGTGTATGGTAAGAATCCTTTATTCCCCATAGAGTTTGAGATAACGACATTAAGAATAGCATTGCAGGTCAATCTGGACTTAAGTAAAGCACAGACACAAAGATTGAATCAACTCAATGAGTTGGAAGAGAAATGGTTGGCTTCTATTCAACAGATAGAGAGCATTCAGTAGCAAAGAGCTCGATGGCATGATGGGTTTATTAAGAAGAAGAAGTTCCATAAAGGAGATTGGGCTTTTATATGATTCAAGGTTCAAGGATTTCAAAGGTAATCTCTGCACCAAATGGCTAGGTCCTTACAAAGTAGACACGGTCTTTGACAATGGGACTGTATAATTAGTCACCATCGACAGTGCTAAGACACCGTTACTGGTTAATGGGAACCGTCTAAGGTTATATCATCAACCCACTTCGAAGGAATCATTTTTTAACATTATTGTGGACTATGATCTTCATGTTACAACAGAAGGGGAACATTCCCCTGTGCAACCTAAAATTTGAAATTACAATAAGTGCAATAGGTGAAAACCACCCTTGTGGCAGCTGTTACACTTGTTTAAAAATAATAACAATAATAATAACAATAAAAAATAAAATAAAATAAAAATAATAAATCTAACTGTGAAAACCTCTTTCCGGGGCGTAAGCAGACAGTTTGTAACAGCTGAAAACCAATCCTATGATGGCTATTACACCCATTTTTTTTCCCTTCTTAAAACATCATCCTTCCTTCCTGATACATTTTATAATATGATGTTATTAATTTGATTTTATTTCTGTATCGATTTCTCCTAATCTTTATGTTTTTGAAGAATAATCTGAAGGTTGTTTTGGCTATTACACATGTAACATCCGGCAGCCACAAACATTGTTTATCATGTTTTTTTGCATAACAACAATAATTGTGCCAGCCAAATGCGACCGCCACGAGTGATGCAAGAATTACGCTACCAATTTGAAATCATCCTCCACGTTGCTTCAGGTATGTCATTCAAAAGGTAATGTCATCATTTATGATTTGGTGATTATTGGAAAAAGTAATGATATTCCGGCGACGGCTGTGGACGGCCATCACCATTAAGGCAGGGGGGATATATCTTGAAATAATTAAAAAATATATATATATCTATAGTCATAAACCGCTATCAAATCTGCATGCACCCAATTAATAGAAAAATTTTCAATGATGAATAAATCCGACCGGAAAGAGCATGTGTACTTAGACACATTTATGAAGAGTTGTGTGAGGTACGATTCGGTAATTCGTAAATCTTGTCACCTCCCATCGACCTCCTCGACTAAATCCTTCTATCCTCATTTCAAACTTGTCATCTGGGATACGTAGAGATGCTGAGAAGAAGTAACATTGCAGTGACATTGCAGTGGGTTGAGCAGTGAGAAGAAAATTCATAAAATAACAACAAGATGAGTGGAGTAGTGGTTAGGCATGAGATGGATTCTATGGACACCTTGCAGAACTGTCCAGAAGCCTACCAGATATTCAGAGCTGGATTGAGTACTTCCAAAAATTGGAAGGCTCAGATGAGGGAGTGGCAATCGAATTCACTCAGAATTTGAATAACAACCAAACTCGAGTCAAGGGCTTGCAAATTGAGGTGAATGAAGAGGTAATTTCTCGAGTAACTACATTTCCAGTAGAGAGACAGAGGTGGTTTAACAAAAAAATAAATGACCCCTCCTTGAAAGAATATTTCCTAGAAGGAGAAGAAAAGTTGGAGAAGAAAGGGAGAGGAATTGACAGGTTATCACTCCCTCAGCCATGGGCATATGTCGCCTTGGATTTAATCAAATACATCACTTGTGAGGGAAGATACACGATAGTGTTTAATTATCACTTCCCTCTACTCAATCACCTTCGGAACCAACAAAATATTAACCTTCTATTTTACTTATTGGAGAACATTAAGCATATGGCAGCGGTAGTGAAGAAAGTAGCACATGTGGAGGCATGTGTGACCAATCACGGACTCATAAAATTGATTGTGTTGGATGCTTTAAGCCAGAAAGGAAGGACCTAGGAATTATTCAAGCAAAATAGGCCGAGGACAAGCTGGGGAGAACAGGTCGTGTCTTCAGGAGAAATTCAGGCAGAAGCTAAAACCTGAACTCGGCCTTCCAAGGTCATAATTGGGAAAGAACCCATTGATGAACGAATTGGGGATAGACGGTCAAAACAGAGGGTGAAAGTTAACTTGCCCATAGAACCTTCACCCACAGCCATAAAGCACATATAAGTAGAAGTATCAGAAGAAGAAATAGAACCCTCCTCATCAGGTAAGGATGAAACTCATGTCCTGCTTATAGAACTTGAAAATCTAATAAAGGAAAATTAAGAATTGAAACTAATATTATCTGAGGGGAAGGAAATCTTGGTGTTTGTATGCATGACATTTTTTCAAGAACTAATAGTAGTAGGATATAAGGTCTTTGGGGAAAAAACGAGCCCAATGAAAACATAAACATAACGGCAGGAAGATGATACACAAGAACCTGCTAAGGATACTACTATTAGACAATAACCAACAGTTAAAGCAGATCCTCCTGTAGTAATTGACCTAGAGGCCAATACACAAGAACCTGTGGAGGCCAATGCTGTTACAGAAGAAATAGCAATGGAAACAGAGGCTACTCTAGGAAGAAACGAAGGGGTTGATACACAAGAACCCACTGTGGAAGCTCTTGTTACACAAGAACCAGCAGTAGAGGTGGAGAAAGCCCATTTGACAAAGCCTGCTACACCCATTATTGATGTTGATATTAAATGCAGAATAACGTCGGGTCCCATCTTGGGATAGAGTTCTGAGAAAATCTTGTTAACTTCTGAATTATAGAAGTGGAAACAGGAAGTAATCTCCCTTTGGGAGGGGATGATTTCGCTGAAAGAACATCAGAGAGAGATAGATTCCCTACATGAAAGTTGGATGAAAGAAGAGTTGAAGAAAGCATTGGAGAATTATAAAAGGAAGGAAGCTATGAAGAATCAGGAGGAACAATTGCTGGTGTTACAGCAGCAGGTTCATTATCTTACCATGGACAAGCAAAAACTTCATGACCTTTCCCTCAATCTGTGGGGATGCAAGTGGCCTTCCCCATCCTACCCCATTTTCCTATGGGAACGTTACTTCCTGTTCAAGATGAAATATATTATGGAGGACAGACCCTATCTATGTTCTTCCACTCGCACATTCATAGATTTTTGTCATGCCTCCTGGGATAAGGGAACCTACTGCCACTTACAGAAGAATGATTGTGAACTTCTATCTCAATCAGTTCTTAGTGATGAAGAGTCGAGCCTTGACTGGGTGCTTGAAATGCATGGAAGCTAGCAATGTTGAGGTGCTGAAGGGGGACCCATTTGCATTCCAGAATTTTGTGGTGGTTTTTACACATGTATCAGCATATGCATAGATAATACAAACCATGGGTGTCTCGTGGCTCGGGTTAAGATTTAAGTTCCCTTTGATCTGGCTGCCAATTGAGGATTATCATAGAAATTATGAATTAAACAAGTATGAATTAGAGTCTTGGATACGAAATCTAATGGCTAATCAAGGATACAGGTCTATAGATGAAGAGACAACTAGCGTTTATGATTTCACTGACCTACAATGGAGATATTCCCATGAGAGATGAGATTTTGCATGAGGAAATGCAAGTTCTTTAGTTGGGGGGAGATGTTGGGTGCCAATTTCGCACTTATTTCCTACACTTGTTTTCCCTATTTTACCTCATGAATATAACCATTGGGACTATATTTGCCTCTTTTTCCTACCATCCTATCTTAACTTGTGTTGTTTCACCTTATTTTCATTACTCTGCCATTTCATCTATTATTATGATGTATAGTGCCTTTTTTATGACTAAATGAGGCTGAATGTTTGGAGAAGATCTATGGTATTTTGTTGTCTTTCCAGATGCCATTTGTAGCACAAAATATCTCGAGCACGAGGTGTACAAGAGTAGTTAAAGGTGTGTTGTTACAGTGAGCTTCTACACCATGATGTTGTTACACCATGCTGTTACAGACCTGTTGATGAACTGTTATTACAGTTGTAGCACTGACTGGATCTCGTCAACTCCTGATGTTGACCTGCCCTATAGTTGTTATGCTATAGTTGTGATTTATCGTGATAGCTATAGAAGTTATTAAGTATTGTATTTTTGGATAACAACCTAGGCGGTTTTGATTGTAATCTATAATTTTCCAGTCAGACTTTTATTAAGAAGTGGTTGTAAGCATATGTATTCTATTTTGATCAACATGAGAATCATAAGATTCTCATGACTGATCCATCCCTCGTTTTTCTAAGATGTAACCACTATATAGTTCTCAGACCTTGAGGACGAAAGGTTAGCAGAGAACAACATTAATTTGGCTTTGTAATTTTTCTCATATTAATACAAATTGTCCTATTGTTGTTGTTGTTGTTACATGCATCATATGATTTAGTTTCCATTGAGTTCTTTCTCTACCTGCGCCCTGCTAGGGGGGAAGGGCCCTCCTCTTTAGTAGGGATTACAGCGGTTAAGGTAGTTTTGTATACGTATTTCTATTTTGTTTATGTATTAGTGGAAGTGTTGTTGCTGTTGTTTTAGCTGTGAATAGATCTTCTTCATTTCCAATGTTTTATATGCTATTACACATATGAGATCAGAGATACCAATTGGGTAATTTTTTTGTGGCGCGTTAGGACAGATTAATTGAGGTGTGATTACATTCTTGTAGATCAATTTATTTCTGCATGAGTGATTTCCTTCCAGCATTTACTTCAGCAACGATTTCCTTTATTTGGATTTTCTTCTGGTTTGATGTATCGGCACAGACAGTGCAACTGTCATTGAAATAAAAGATGTCCTTGGATTGATAATTTATGTGTACTATTTTAGTCATTTAACAATGATTAATACAACCCAACACCTAGTACTAGCTCAATGGAGAAATGTGTGTCTCTACAACGGGGTAAGTATGGAATTTCCTCTGGAAAAATATCTTGGAACTCACTAATAACTAGTAAGGTCTCTAAATTTTCCTTCTCTACTTATTGTTCAATTGTTTCCACCTACACCATAAATAACTAACAACCTTTTCTAGCCTTCCTTTTCAGGTTTAAGGCTGAAATTTTTTTGTACTAATATCGGTTTTGGTTTACCTCTAAGTAACCCAATTTTCCCATTCATACACATACAACTCATTTTTTTCTTAAAACAGTTTATAACAGCTCTCTCTTGTACTAACCAATCCATGCCAACTAATATATCATAAGATCTTAATGAAATAATGTTTAAATTTGCTTTTGTGGGATAACCATTTAGAAAAATGGGGCCCTTTTTTATTTGGCTGGTCACCTTTCTTTTGGTACCAGTTGATAATTGCACCAACCATGCATTTTTTAATTTTTCTGATTTTAATTTAAACTAGCCCCTTGATAAATTAAAATAGAGACAAATTGGTTTTAAATGATACCTTCAATTCCTATCATGGTGGATTAATGTTCAACTTGCATGTCCTCTAGTGCTGCACTAATTCTAGGAATATTTCTAACAACGTCATTCACAATTTTTGCTTCGTGAACTACTCGAATATTTTGAACAGATCATGGATTATGTAGACAATATCTTAATAACTGTGGTTCACCGCAACTTGAACACTTTAGCGACTCCCTTCCTCAACCCCACTAGTATTTTTTTTGTTTAGCTCCATGGGATTTGACCAAGTTTAAGACTATGCAGGTTGATTTTCATTTCCCTTGCTAAAAATTTTCCCCTAATGGTCTTTCCTAAATTTTTTAAGATAAGGAGGTTTTTGTATTTTTATTGCAGATCTATTTTTTCCCATACTTTTCCATGGTTTCATGCCTTCACTTTGATTTTTGAACTGTTGGTAGCACAATATTGATTTTCCCACTACCTCATCCATTTATTTAGGATTGTCAATCTCGATCCTTTCTTTGTACGGTGCTAGTAAAAAATTAAAAAATTGTTGTACCTTGGATTTCTTCTCCTTGATGTAGGGGACATACCATAATAAGTTTGTAAATTTAACTACAAACTCATCCATTATGAGGTGTCCAACCATTAGCTCATAGAATTCCTTAGCACAATCATCATATTATAGCTCACTCAGGAAGCGAGACTTAAAATGTTTCTCAAACTCCTCTCAGGTAAATTTATTCTCTTCCAACAAATGTATACCTTTGGCCACTTCCCACTAGAGAGTAGCCTTGCATTGCAGTTGGTAAATATCCAATTGAACCTTCAAATTTCTTTCATATTTATATACCTGAAAATATTTTATTATATTAAGAAGCCAAGCTTCTACGTATTCCTCTTTTTCCCCATCAAAAGTAGGGTGTTTGATTTTCTTAAAATCTCCTTGTAACTCCAATTTATTCTTTTTTTAATTTTATTTTGGATATTTTCTATCTTACTCTCCTCCACTCTCGAAATTTTCTAATTCTGTTTCCACTATCTTTTTCTTCTGTACTTTTATGGTTAGATTTCTAAGTCGATTCCCTTATCATTATTTTGTGTTCCTCACTTGCCTTTAATAAGTGTTCATTACTACTTCTTAGCACATCAACTATTCATGTAAGTTTATGATGACATTCATAATCTAAGAATTGTGATTACTGTAAATGAGCTACTAATAGCCGTATATATGCAAAATGTAGTGGTTATTTGTAATCACAAATTTAACATTTGCAATAGTCATTTATCTTTTTTGGTAGTTTCATGTTCTTTATATTAATGACTACTTTAGTAGTTTATATTCATTTCATTTCATTTCATTAACAACCATTATAAGAAAATAATTTAGTCATATATTCATTTTATTTTTGTTCATCATTAATCAACATAAACTACTAATTTAATAGTTTTAGCTTTATTTTATGTGTTCATTATTAATCAGCGTAAATTAATTAGTATGATTTTGCAACTAAATTAAAAAAAAATGTCACAAAATGTACATGTTCATTTAATATGAAAACACAAAGTTACAAATGTTAATTACAATACTAAATAATATCAAGTGCAACTATAAATAATTTCAAACTCATAAATTATATTATATAAAATGTCAAGTATTACAATATGAGTTTCCATATTAATATTGGTTGGAGTACAATTTACACATGAAATATTGTTTCATCACTTCAAAACATTATCATTGTGTTGCTAAGGCATTGTAGGTGAATTCACTGACTCTAAAGACTTGACCATTAGTCTATGTGTGTTTCTTATGCGAGATATTGGCTCTACGGGTACCACTAGACTAGTTCTCTTCTCTCTCTCTTTAATTTTCATTTTGTCTCTATAGTGTTATTGTTCTCCTCTTTCTTCAATCCACGCTTCTTATCATCAATATTGAGTTGCTTTTTTGAAAAAGAAAGAAAATACAGTACAAAGTATAAGACATGAAAGATGATGAACACTAGAATATAAAATAAAGTAGACAATAAAATATTTATATGATATATAACTCAACATCGGAAATATTGTCAATGTCATTTTTCCAAATAAAATCAAGAGTCTCGAACAAGTTTTCTTCAGTTGGGGAATAGTGGCCACTATGTGGCTAAATGAAATGCATAAACAAATAAAATAAAACGCCACCATAGAAAATAAAACCTTAGTAAACTTAGTATCCAAAATTCAATTAAAGCTTAGGCACAATTATGCTAACTAAGTTACATTCTAACAAACTCAAGTTGTATATTACTTATACAATGTGGGAGTGCAAAAAAAACTCCTAGAAAATGATGAAGCTAAGTCTAGAACAAAATTAAATGAAGTAAAAATGATACAATAATAGGATAGCCTTGTATACATATATATAGCTGGATAATGTAGAAGGCGAAGAGAATAAATTCAAGGCTGGAGGTCGATGATGTCAAGAATGCCCAAGTCTTATGAGCATTTCTTTAGATAAGAACTCCTATTTGGGTCAATTATCACATATGAATAAGTCAACTAGTCTATATCAAATTATTAATGTTTTGCTTATATTTATGGATCACTGTAGTATAATTGGATAAATTGTAAATAAAATTCCCTTCCCATTGTGTTTGTGGCCTATGGTACAATATATTAACTGTGATTTGGAGAAAATTGTCAACATCAAAAATATGTAACAATCACCACTGGTAATGCCCCAAATAGGATTATTTTGAAATGTAACTTTCACTTTTGAGTTGCTATGTGATTCTTGAATGGAAAATCCACATTGAATTCCAACACCAAACTTCCAATTTTAGGGAACACCTGTGGCCATCCTCAATCACTCAAACTCAAAACATCAGTGATCATTATAATGAAAAGATAAAATAAGAGTACTTTTGATTTGTTTTGCAGATTTACATGAAAAGCACCAATAGTTTTCCCATATTTACCATACTTGTATTTTCCAATATATAACACATTGATTTATATTTTACAACAAATACTTTATTCAATACAAACAATAACTTAACATATTACAACAATACCACCAATGTTTGATCCTCAATTAGTTCAAACGAGTTAGGACAAAAACTTCAAGAAAGAGAAACAAGTAGAATTAACAAATCCACTAGTTAATAATCAATCAAAAAAGGATAAGTTTTATTCTAAAGCTTGATAAAAAAATATAAATATTGACAATCCACTACAAAATTTCAATACATTTTCAAAAACATTTTCCGCCCCTGGAAATTTTTAAATGTCTATTTTCTAGACACTTCGAAAAATCAAGAAGTTAGGAATATATTTGATTTTTTTTATGAAATTGCATATAAATGTAGTTAATTTTTCTAGTGCCTTCCATATCTATGATAATGTGCTTCTTCTTCATTGCAAAGCACACCACCCAAGGAGTTGATGCAATAATAATCCAAAAAATCAAGTGAAGGAGAAGAGGGATATGTCACCAGGAAGAACTTCAAATTAGAAATGTCTTCTAAATGCTTCAAGTTAGAAATATCCCTAATTGTATAAATTTTTGAGTTATAGATATCAATTTTAAGTTATATGATTTCCATGCTTCAAGGTTTAGCAAATGATTTTTAAGAGTAGAACTTGATCTATTATGAGTGCTACTTGACATGTTGCATCCTTCTCCTTTCTTAGTAGTTGGTTTCATAACTTTTTTCTCCTCTTCTTCCAGCCTCACATTTATGAAAGTTGAACCCTTTTCCTATACTAATTTTTGTAAGATCTCAACTAGTTCTTGTGGAGATAGTGGGCCTTCAATCTAATTCAAAGAAGAAATAATGCCTTAGAGAAGGAAACACAGATGACTTGATGACTAATAATGGTAGTGATATCACTTCTAGTGCTATAAATTCCAGCCACAATGAAGTTATAAAAATATACCTTTGCCACATAATGCAATATGATTTATTTAGTGAAATAAAGGTAGCTCATCTATAGAGAAATTTAAGTATATGAGATATATCTTCACAATTAGGGGTGTTTTATAGAAAACTTATCGAGGTTATACATTTGGAAAATTTGAGTTTGGTACTTCTCATATAAAGGTAATCTGGTATTTTCATTGGTGACCTAGAGGAGCATAGAGAGGACATTATATGAGACATACAGATGGGTATGATGCATATTCCGTCTCACATGCATATGCACTTAATGCATATTTCATGAAATATCATCTTTCGGTAATAACCTAATTACAAACATAACAAATGTGGTGTTTCTAATCTTACTTATAAGCCTTGAGATGAAAAATTATTCTTTCTTGATGCCCTAGTAGTATATTTGATTGGAGAAATGTTTTATACCCTGCATGGGGAATGCCTAGATGTACCATTCAAAAGGTAGGATGTCTGATCATAATAGATCAAGGATTTGTAGATTTATTCCTCTAATGAGCAAATGTGCTTAAATCTATTAGCAAAAATGGCTAAATTTGGAAGAAAACATTGTGGTTTTACTGATAAACATTTTGAGAAAGCCATATCTAAAGAGGGTTTTTTATAATAACCATTAAAACAAAGTGTTTCTTTCTAATTGATTTTTTTGTCTTGTTCTTCTTGAAATATACTTATTCCTTAAAAATTCACACAGTGATAATAAAAGCCCCAGGATTCCCTTTTTACCATTGGGTCAATTGAATGAATTACTAATTTAGGTGAATAACCCTAAGGGAGGTAAAAGGCTTATTTTTCTTATCCCCTCCTTAAATCAATCTGAAGTGGTGTAATAATAGGATTTCACATGTTCATACTAATCTAAAATGATACTTTTCAATATCACACACTATCAATGAAATATAAGACTTTAAAGAGGAATACATGACATGGACTAGTAAATATATAAAAAGTGCCAAATGAATCATCTTTTAAGGACTAAAAATACTGCCTACATTCCCACATAATGATTCACCACCACTAGTTAGTAATTTACCATAAGAAGAGAAGTGGAAGCATATAAATTTACTCATACTAGCTCTAAAGCAACCAAACACACTATAGGAAAACCATGTAAGTTAACAAAAATGTGTTATGTGTTGACATGATTGGTATGTATAACATTTAATATAAGAAAAATGATGCCCAAAAATATCAATAAAACCTCAAATAATGATAGAATATTTACAAATGGTCTTTTTATTTCTTGCTTGATGCAACATTTATAGTGATGTAGTAATCTCCCTACTTGTATAGCTCTAGCTTGGACCTTTTTATCATACCTTTAGTGACATCCATGCATCTCCTAGATGGATCTCCTATATATGTATGATCATGTAATAATTACTCCACATTTTCATCAAATGATCCATCCTCACCAAAGCGATCCATATCGACCTGCAGTTAAAGTTCTTTATCATCTTATTTCCAAAATGGAGTGTTCATGACACTGTAGACAACAAATTTTAGAATACTTTGCTAAGAAAAATGCAAAAGAAGTTTCAATTTAAGCTTAGTAAAATTATTTAAAAAACTGTAGACAAATTCTAATATCCTTACCAATTGGTTCAATGGGGAAGTAAGTGTCCCATCTAATTCATACATAAGTAGAGGCTTTCATGAGCTAGCATTGTGTTGCAATGCACCTGCCATTGACACCACATCACCATGTGTCTGATACTTTAAGTAGATGGTGTTGAGGGTGTAGAGCTTGGGGAAGGGCCAACATTATTCACTGTTCTAGAACTAATTCCATGACTAGAAGAGCAATTTTATAGCACTTCATGTAGTCTAGGGATGGCCTTATTATTACACCGAAGTATACTTGAAAGCATTAGATGTAGAAACTTGAGATTCCTTTAGACTAGTCTAAATTTTGTTTGGCTCAACACTGTGTTGAGATAGAGACTTGCATTCTAATCCCTAAGATTATCCTCTTTGTATTGATCGAATGGAATCATCACGCTTTAGTTAGGTTCCTTTTTTGTCATTAACGGTAACACGAGTGCCACTTCTCCTCCCTTGTCATCTACTTGCGCCCTCATTTATAATGATGATAATTATATAGGTCCTTAGTTTATTTCTAAGATTACTTCATCATGATCTTTCATGTATTTGTTAGATTAGCTTATGTTATAATTCCAGAGTAACCTTAACTCTTAAGTACTTTTGTAGATTCTTATCTTTGATTGTATTATTTTCTCGAGTCTAATTGAACTAGATTTTTAGAATTTTTTTATACATGAATACACTTACCTATGTTTCATGCTACTTGTGTCTAACTTGGAATTTTTGATTGAATTTTTAGTTTGAGTACAAATTTGGCTTATTGTTTCAAATATAGAGTGACTTTGGGTAGAGGGACATTTTAGGAAAAATTTGGGTAGAAACATTGAGCTTTAGTCGCCTAGAAATTAACAAAAATAATCCCCCTCAATATGGGAAACTTTCAAATCATGAATTTCACTCCCTATGAAATCATGCGTGTGTTTAATCTCCATGAGTGTCTAAAATCATGATTGAATGGTTATTTCGCCAAAAATAATCCCATTCCCCCACACCACTTTTGGGTCAACTCTTGAAATTCAGGTTGGGTACTTGCCCATACTTCCAATGAAGTCTGAAAGAACTCTTAAACCTCCAAACAACTTCCATAGTTGTGGGAGGTGGGTACTTCAGCTACCAAGTTCTTCATTTAATGAGTCTTGGGGTGGAGGAAAAAGATAAGGTAACATTTCAAATTTAAATTTTGGCTCAATTCTTTGGCAAGATTTTATGGCACTACAGAAAAGGTTAATACTTGCACCCCTTCAATTGTTCCCACTCATAGGATCATGATCATTGTAGGTGCTCCACCCTTGAGTCAGTTGTTCAACACTTTTCCTTAATAAACATAATACATTTAATAATTTCCTACCTACAAGTTGCACCTTATTGGAGCTTATTTCATTAAGTGATCATTTGGTGGTTAATTTTCCAATGAAAGAGCTCCAATGGTATCCATGATAGGGTTTCCCAGAGAAACTGTGGAAAATTCAAGTGGGCGAAGGCCATGAGAATAAAAGAAATAGTCTAGGTGAGATATGACCCATATTTTTATTGATTTTGACACTAACATGAACAATAGTTAGAGGAACATCTACAGATGAAATAGTAGAAACAAAATTAATTACAAGTGTTGCGAAATTTACAGTGAGTTGAAACTTAATCAATTTATGAATGTTTGCATAAACTGAACAACCCCACCGAAATACCGGAAAACCATGGGAAAATATTTTTAAGGAATATGTAACTTTTAAAAAATCCACACACCTTTCAAGGACAAATAAGTATCCATATTTGTAACAAACCTTCACAATAGAGGAAAATATATCATATAGAATAATGATATATGATCTTTCCTCGGAAAATTTCGTTCCCTGGATACCCATGGAGAGACCTATGTATGCATAGATGCTAGATAATTTAAAAAAATTGTTCCATAAATATAACTTTGTATTATATAGAACTGGAAATATTCTTGCAAAGTCAAGACTATATTAAATAATCATAATTCATAGCAATATGCAACAAGAAAACCTACTTCTTTAATTGCAAGAGCATCATTCATTCCATCTCTAGTGACTTCCACAACATAACAATTCTTTTTCAGTGCTTGCACCAAGTGAATTTTTCTTGTAGGTGAGAATATTCCCATCACCTGCATGCAAAAAAAATGGTGACCCTCACATTAGAATTTTATTTTCAAGAAGTTGTTGTAGGCATACTTTTTTCCCTTTCTTACTTGTCTGTTTCTATTGGTAGGGAAGTATTTGTATATCCATACTCACATATAAATTTTGTCCACAATAGTCAGTCTCTCTCATTGATCAGTGTATGTGCGAAAATCCTTCCCTTCAATGATTGTATGCTCTCCTATAGGTTATCGTACATGGAGTATGCCACATTCAATAGCTATAGCTTTTTTTGTGTAGATGTTATCACCAGTAACCATGCAAACCTATAAAAATGAATGGATGAGAAGAAAAAATTAAGGTTGTAAAAGTAAAGGAAAATAACCGATCCAAAATATTTTAAGCAAGCATGTTTCTTGAAACCCATATATAACGAGAAGTTGAAAAGATGAAGTGTTATACTAACTTATTATTGCATTTCATGCCACAAAATTTACATGATCTTCTACAAATCATCTTCTACACAGTTCTAGGGAATATCATAAATCCATATATCTCGTGTTTTTGCTGAACAAGCTAATCTTTTATTGGCTGAATATAGGGTATTTTATCATCTATTATTTGTTGGGTGAACAAATAAAACAAGAAAAATTAGTATGAAGTACACATTTGTCATGAAATAACCATTCCAGGAACATTATTTATTCAAGCACACATGCTATTATCTTCAACTATTACCTTCATGCCAAAATTTTGACACATTTCCCCATCTTCTTTTACATCAAGTGTGAATGGATCTTGGAGAGTTAAACATATAGTGTCATGTTGGACATAAACAAAGGTGTAAAGAATAACAATAAAAAATTCATGGGTAAGGAGACATGCTTAGTGGTAGTAAGAATTTATGGGAAAAAAAAAAAAGATAGCACAGACCAAATTAAACATTCAAAAAACATTTTTTTATGCTGATGGGGGCCAGCTCAATTGGCTATCTCTATGTTATGAAGTGTTATGAAATTCCTACTAGTTTCTCCCAAGATGACCATTGTTCCACTAGCAATGTATTCACATCCATCATCTCCTACTCCTTCAACCACTTCTTTCACACCTGAATTCCTCACACAAAACCTCTCTGCTACCATGCCATTGAAGTACGCTTCTCCACTTATTTCCCCATATAGCACAACATTCCCAATGACAATGTTTTCATTAGGATAAAATTGGCTTCTTCTAGGAGGATAATCCACGATCTTGTCTCTTGATAAACCCTTACAAACATAACCACTTATGTCCCATTCCAACTCTAGGGTAACACCTGAACAAAGGAATGCCCCAAGGATATGACCTGCACTGCCCTGTTATTTTACAAGAATAATGTATGTGGGAAAACCTGTTGTATTGTATCTTTTTATAACTTCACTGATAGGAATTGTACCATAAGATATATTGGCATTCATTATCGGCATCTCCGTGTAAGCAGGTATACCTTTCTCTAGAGTTGCATTTGAAATCATGATTAGCTCTTGCTCCAAGGCCATATCTAGACCATAATCTTCGGCCTGAACACAATATTGAGAAAGTTATTGGTGAATCTCCACTGCAGGCCTAAGTATCAAATAAATATCAACATTTTCATGCTTGTCATTACTATTTATAACCTACTTATCAATATCTATCATATTTGCATGGTTTCCCATCTTCTTTACAATTTTAAAACTCATCTCAAACATAATTTCACAAACCTCTTTGACAAGCATAAATAAGAAATTAATTACATGTTCTAGTTCTCCTACAAATATTTCCTTTAAAATAGGATCCTTAGTAGCAATACCAACTAGACATGTTCTTTTGTGAAATTTCAGCATCTGATGCAACCTAGACTGATAAGGGGTGATGTACTGAAATCAAAATCTTCTACACCAAGTAGAGAAACTAATGACAACATCTCTTCTTGTTTTTATTTGACCATCTGTTTGTATATGTATGGCCATGCAAGTCATTAGCCACCAATATCTGATGAATCTCTATTAACCCAAGTTACCATGAAAACCCAACATTTTTTATTCTTGTCCAGTGAGATCAACATGCTCAAGTATCATCATCGTGTCCTTAAATAAATACATGTTTTTAATGGCCCTTTTCTACACCACTTTCTATCACTCATCTCTAGGTTTAGAGACCAAATTTGTGTTGATTCTAGCTCCTGGATTAGGATTCTGCAGCAAAATCCATCAAAATAGTTAGATACATATTTCTCACCTTCCAATAGGGCAAACCTCATATCTTGAACATGAAACCTTACAAAATTCAAAGGCCCCCAATGTTTGGTTCATAGGAAGGCAGATGGTTTTGACCAACTTTAGTTGATGGTCCTTTTAGGAGATGTACATTTCATTTTTCAGGCTAACAAACATTGGAAAATGTGTGTGGTTCAAGAAAATAGGGATTGGGAAGAAAGATAATACTCAAAGAAGCCTCCAAATTCCAGACATCCAGAATACATAAAATTATAGTCTATGCTTTAGATGAAATTTGTGCCTATGCATTTCATGTACCTATGAAATTTGTGCCTATGCCCCACGTTCCTCTCTAGTGGTAGGATGCTCAAGTACAACATTCTCTATCATTTAAACAAAAAATGGTATAAGGACACAACCCTCAATGTATAAGTAGAAAAAATTATAAGCAGAAATTAATTACCAACATGGACCTCACTGATAGTAGCACTGTTGTCCTGGTCCCCACTGGAATGATCAGGTTGCACATGATGACCATGTTTTGGCAATATTTCACTCTCAACACATTTCTCTACAAATGGTTTATTTGGCTTGTTTTAAGTGTTTCTCCCATGATTTAAGCAAATTTGTTAGACATTAAATTTATGGATGAAAACAAAATTATTGAAAGGTTAAAACTTTACTTTATCAGGCATAATGGATCTTAGGACTTGTCCCAAGCTTTTACGACATTCAACTACGACCTAATAGCTGGAACGGAAAACAATATCTCTATCATCCTTTGTGGTTTCCATTCCAAATTCTCCACCCTAAATTGCATAAGATTGTGTACTTTTTAATGCTATTTGATGGGATTACAAAATTTCAGAAGACGATACAATTAATAAGATGTTTAGCTACTTACAATTCTTGCAGCTAATTTCACATAGTGACCCTGGCCTAGCTTGTGCTACCTATATTTGTCTATCCTAGCTTTGGTTTCCTTCGATTTATTAGGCAACCTATAATCAAAAGCTTGAAGTCAGTTATGTAGAAATTTTTTATTTTAGGCATACATAAAATTAAAGCTATTGAACTAAAGTTGTAATTTACCTTGCGGGTCCAATTGGAATTGTTCCTTCTTTCTTGGTCTTTTTCTCTTTTCCATCATCGAATAATTCTCTCCACTCTTTCTTTGGAATAATGAGAGGACACTCGTATTTAGATTTATTTTCCAAGTAAGTCCTATAGGTCTCCCGCGTATATTTGAGATATTGGCCAACTTCCCAGGCAACTGATGTTCTATCAAATGTGCCTGCCCCGAAGAGGTCTTCTAGATAATCTAGAAGTTATTTTTTCAGGTTGGAATTCTAGGAATTCAACCTTGTGCATATGGTTCGACCTAAAATTATCATCACCTTTCCCTCCAAGCCCCTATAGAAATCATTGTTTCCTACATAGAAAATTATATTAGCATTAATTTAAAAGTGATAATCATGATAAAATATGTTTTAGATCAAGTACATGAAACCGTTAAAATATTAGGAATTACTTGGGAGTTATACTTGCTTTATAGGAACACCTTCATTTTTCACCAAAAATGTGCCTAGAATGGTCCCCGTGGAGGTGACACATGTAGTTCTAGGAAATGCAATCGTAAATTTAGCAATATCACCCTCATCATTGCCACCACGTTTAGCGGTTGGTTGTGTTTCCTCTTGGGGGTGTGGTTCTTGGCTGCTACCTAAATGCGTACAAGGTGTATGAGGGGGTTCCTCGGGAATCTCTTGCCTTTGTTTCCCACTACCACCAACACTAGGGACAACAGGTTACACAAAACGGTACATATGAAAGAATTTTTTTGTTAGTTTAGTTAATGTAAAATTTGTAAATCAATCTATCACAATTGATCTTATGCATGAAAATAATAATATCCTTTTGATTTTTGGTTATTACCTCATATGTCTCAAGTTAGGTCATAACTTGTAATATCCTTTGTTATATTTCAGGTGTTTGAGGCACAATGTCTATCAAACGCTCAAGTTCCTTGTTTTCATTTTTTAATCTCTTTTCCCAGCAAAACAAATGGACTTGGGGATGAATACAAATCTTCCTCATTGAGGGAATCGTGATGCACACTATGGCCAGGCATCTGCATATTTGAATAAAATTAACATTATTTCAATTATGTAAACAATTAAAATACCTAAAGATAGAAGAAGGTTGGCACTTTACATGTTCTTCAAGTGGCCCCTTTCCGCGATCATCTTGCCACATTATAAAATAATAAGAACCATGAAATATATTAAAAAAAAATATTAAAGATAAAGAAACTAATCTGAAAGAAAAATTTTTATTTGTTTACCTATCCTGAAGGTTTTCATGTGCCATGATAAGTCTTCCATATTGCAATAAAATTAGAAATGTGAAACGACATTTTTAACATTGTTAAAGATTAAAAAAAATAATGCAATAAGTAACGGTTGTTTAAAATATAGGTGTTGCATAACTAGCCGCACATTAACATTGGATGTATCTACTCTATTCACATGGAAATACACTAATAACTCTTGCCTTAGAGCTATCTTTTTTATTGCACACATTACTACCCGGTTTCCTTCACATCCCGTAAATATGAAATTTGGTTGTTTGTTTGTTTTCATGGGTCTTGTGCTATTTATAAACCCTACGATATTGCCGGAAGCTTTAGGCCTTCCATCAATATAGATAGCATCTCCCTTTTTTTTATCATCTCTTAAGAGGAATAATACGAGAACCTCAAAAATTGTTAAATTTAGAAAATAATTATTATCATTTAATAGATTAGAAAAATTTAAGTAAAAACTAAGTTTTCTTGCTTGCTGAAACCAACAAAATGAAGCTTGATGAAACACAAAAAAACCTCCATGTGTTTAAAAACCACCTCCTAAACCAATAATTTCTTCTTCCCCTCGGTCTAATATTGTAAAAGACACCAGTGGCATAACTATTCCCCCACCTCGTCCACCGCCTCTACTGGGTGCTTGTGGTGTGCCTCCACCTCCACCTCCACCTCTTGGAGGCATGCTAAAATCACAAGGACCATCAAGAAATAACGTGCATCGGGCTCCAGATATTGTTGAATTCTATGAATCTTTGATTAAGTGAGAAGCTAAGAAGGAGTTTGCTACTATGGCATCTGAAGCATCTGATGTTTCATATGTTTAAAATAACATGATTGGAGAGATAGAAAATCGATATGCATTCCTCCTATATGTAAGTGTCAGATTTAGAATTCCTACAAAAACTTAATAGATTCATTAATGCAGACCCTTAGCAAATTACCTATCTTTTTAAGCTCCAACTGTATGATAAGAGATATGTAAAATTATGCATGAATATTAATGCCTTATCTTACATATTCCTAGTCTTCAGATCATAGCAAAGCAGCCATGGTAGCTCTCCTTGCTTATATAAGGAGGGGAAACCATTATGGACACCCCTTGGTTCCATGATGTATGATTCTTGAAGTACAATTTTATTGTTTTGTTATGATATGTAAGATGTGTTTCCAAAAAGCATTATTCATTATATGGATTTTATTTGTGTACATATAAACTTTTAAAATTTAAAAATTTGACTAAAAAAACATTGATCATTGTCGACCTCTCTCTTAAAATGATTAAGGAAGAATTACCAAAAGGTATGTGACTTCATCATGTCATCTATCTTATCAGAATATTGGTAGCAACCCGAATAAGAGACGCCTATATCAGACACAAAATTTTATACTAAATCAATAATTTTCTGCACAAATCATGCCCAATGTTACCATTTTCAGTGTTGTTTCGATGCTCAGCTGGGGTATTTCAAAATCAAAAGTCATAGCACAATATTTATTGGGATTTTTTTCAGTTGTTGTAGGATTTCTATATTCAAAGGATTGAAAAAAGAAACTTGCAACACAAATATATGGTTTATGGAAGAGAGTTGAACTCATAATCCTTCCTTACTGGCATGGTTTTGAATTATGTCACTTATATGGTCATTAAAGCCTATAAAACAACAATAGTGTATCAAATATATCAGCATAAATGGATTAAAATAAATGATCATAAATCTGAGTAAAGATTCAAATTTATATCATTTCTAAATCTTAGAAAACAACACAGATAGACGAGAAAAAAAGAGACCAGGAAAAAAAAATAGGATCAAACTCTTTCTTCTGAAATATGATAGTTTAAAACCTTAAAACCTCACAAGAACAAGAGAGAAACAAACCACATTATCACAATGTGCTATATTACCCTAGACAAACCAATATTTCAGATATTCAATAACTCACAGATTTACAAAGAAACCAAAAACATTTATCTCAGAAGAGAGATGAATGTATATTCAACTTGAATGAAACGAGAAACATCCCACCTAAGAATGTATATATGGAAAACAAGATAATATGATTGTAATAAATGACAACACTCAATCTTCTCCTTGAATGATATTAGAAATTTATGGCACAAACATGATGAAAATTTGCAACAAAGGATTTATCTAAGGGAAAGGAAAGCACTACAAAAACAATGGCAAGAGGTGGAAAAATGCTAAATAATCATAATACCAAACTAAATTGAAAATATTTTCTTTGGAATAATTAAACCATGTGTCTTTATGGTGTCGCTTTACATTTACTATTAATGAATTTCACAGAAAATTTAATTCCCCCTTCAGAAAATGGTGAAAAATCCATGCACCCTGCAAGGCTTTGATAACAATCGCTATACTAGAATGAACCTAATCAGCCTCATTAAATATTGCTACACAAAGAGCCAAGGATATCAATAGAACAAGAAAATATATATTTACTTATTTTAAAATGATTACAGTAAATTTTTATTATTTTTGCCTCATAAATCCGCACTTCCTGTCCAATCAACAATCATGATACAAAGAGGACTAGTGGAACCAATCAACATTCACGATGCATAGTCTCCCACACAAATAGGACCACCCCTCGACACAAAGAGGACCAGTGGAACCAATCAACAATCATGATACAAAGTCTCCTAGGGTCGAAGTTGTTTACAAGGCTGAGAGTGGTGGAGAAACATTACTTCAATTTGGGGTTTTTTCTGGGTCTACGTAGACTATCACTAGCAAGACTTGTGCAAGAATTTGGATTAGATTTTAGGAGGAGAAAGGGGTTGGAAATACGAGATATTTTGGGAGGGAAATTCTAGGGAAATTCTAAAGGCATTCTATTGGTGATTTGGGACGAATTAGACCAACACACTATTTTGTGGGTCTTCCGGAGAGTTACATCAGAGCCGAATTCTTTTTGGCTTTTGCTGACCTTGATGAGAAAGTACACCAACTGAAGTTTTAGAATTTTTTTAGCACTTTGGAGAGAAGAATTTATATTTCAAGTCTAGCAGTAGTAGCAGAAAAACTCTAGGCCAGTGCAGAGAATGGAGTGGATCCTATCTAGCACTTGGGAAGCATGATTATTACCTAGGATTGGCTCTGCTTAATGTAGAAAACCCAGGTTCTTCTATTGCCAACTATTGTACTCCATTTCCACAGTTTCATAAAATGGCTCAACCTTTCTAGTGCAATTAATACTGTAACTATTTTTTCTGTGTGTGTAAATTTTTTGTTGTATGTCTATGATTTTTGTTTTATTATCACTTAATATTTCCACTAGGAATACTGAAAATGGAGTCAACAAAGTGCCACCGGGAGCTGGATAGATTTTCGTGAACTAGGTAGCAGGCAGAAGTTATTTGGAAGCAGGCCCCTATGGGGAATCTTAGTTAAATCATGAATTATGTTTTGCAAATTTGAACATTTTTTGGGGAAGTTTTGTAAAATATATGGGAGATATCAATGTCATATTGTAGTGAAAATTTCCTAAGGAGGCAATAAAATTTTGTTATGGTTGTATTGGAAATTTGAAGCAGTGGAAGTTATAGAGGCATGTTAATGGTACTGGCCATGAAATTGAGCTTTTTTAACAGTAAATATAGTTGTTTTGTTTATATATATATATATATATATAGAGAGAGAGAGAGAGAATTTCAATACTCGTGGATTTTTCCTTATGGGCATGACATTATTTTAAAATGCATTTAAAGTGTAATAGCTCTTGTAATTTTAAAATTGGGCATGTATGAGATGGAATGATAAAAACATTAGTACATAATTTTCACTGACCTAACTAATCAACAATCTAGGGAAATTTTCGACATCCAGGTTGTCATCCTTAACAACAATTACATGCACAGAAGAAACTTGCAAGTATCTTTTCCTACCAATTGAAAAATATGCCAAAATAAATTTGAATCTAACCATTCAAAGCACATATCATATTATCGACAATTGAGAAGATGAAATTCAAAGACTTCAAACAACCTAGTGCATTCGTCTCAAGAACAAAGAGTTCCACAAAATGAATAAATATACCTGCATACACTATAATAAAGTGTATGTTTTCAACATTAAGTAGTTACTCCTGCATGCATTTCAGTACAAATGCCTATATACATGTAGAATAGAATTACTATGAAAATAAGAAAGTTGTAAAAATTAATACTTGAGGGCTTGCGATCATGAAGCTAACAATGGAATGACATGTAAATTCAAGCCCTTATGACAGTATACCACATGACTTTTCAAACCTTTCATTATTAATTTCTTTCATAGCTTATCCACTGTAGGAACTTGCATAACAATAGACTAATTTAGATGAGCAAGATATTTAGCAGAAAGCTTGAGAAAAAATATGTTAAGAAGTGATTGGCTAAAAAAATAAATTAAAATATTTTAAGCATAATAGTGATTCTACACTACATTAAGATTTGAAACACATTTTACTAGTCAGAAAAGAATTTCATGTTCTTTTCAACACGTAACTAGAACATCATAGACAGAATCACCATAATGGTAAGAAATTCTCAAACTTACAACTATTGGGTACTTGATTTGAAATGACAAGCAATGTTCATTGCGTCGTTGTGTATCTTCAAGAACAACACACTCTGCCTTTTCCTAACATAGGATCTGGGCGTGAAGCTTCAATAATGCCTTTTACAACGGCTAGAAGGCCAGTGCCCTTGTCTTTTGAATTGTAATAATCCACAACAATAACAAAGATGATATTTCTTCTCCTCGAAATAAGAAATATATTTGAATTGTCACTCTGATCGCCCTTTTCACTTGGATCTCCTGACCCATTGAAGTTAAGTGCTCGTGGAGTAACCTGTCCTTTTTAGTGAAAAAGTACTATGTATTCAAAAGGCACCAAAGTCTAAGATAGGCAACTAGGGTTGCTCTTACTGCATGTTGATCTCTAGAGGCTTGGGGGAATAATCTTCATCATTGTCTCAGCACTGTAGCATCTTTCATCAAATTCCCTCCAACCACATTTTTATGTTACCCTAAATTGACATTTCAATTCTAGGTGTTTTCCTATTGTGTCTTTTCAACTCTATTAGAAAGAAAAGAACTACATATTGTTCATCATATTATACCATATTGTTGAGATTAGATTTAGGGTGATTGTATCATCAATGTTGTATGATAAGGCGAAGAATCGATGATTTAGGCCAACCAGAAATCCTAGGTGAGGTGCATGGCAGACGCTGAGCAGCGTTCATGGGTTCTTCTATGTTTTGGGGGCCATCTCATTACTTGAATCATTACTTGCAATGGTTTCTTTTGAGATATACACATGGAAGGCCCAGTAAGATCAACCAAAACATATTAGCACCTAAAAGGCCATTGATTTCTAGTTAATCCCTACCCTCTACCGTGGCGAAATTTTTGGTTTGAATAACTTCTGTCAATGTATAACATTAGTGTGAGTTTTATCTATCCGTTTTTCCCACCAATCTTCTTAAATTTGGAGTGGGAAAATGAAATTTCAAATGAAAAGCCCAAAATTATTACCATAATCATAAAGTAAAAAACTATTATTTAAATATCATAAATATTTTAAAAATTTTTTAAGTTATTAAAGGTTATAATTTTTTTTTTAAAAAGAAAGGTAATTGAATTTGTAAGCTATTACGTTTTCTCATTATTTTTATTTTTTTCATTGTATATAACTAGTTTATGAGACTAAGAGGGATCAAATCTCTTTTCACTCCAAAAGATGTTTGCACCTAAATAAATATTTGATTCCTCAGTCTCGACGCTTGGTAGATTCAGAGTTAAGATGGATCTAAATTGGTTTAATTATTAATTATAGTTATATTTATTATTATTGTTATTTTTTTTGTTTTTTAACGGAGTCAAAATGTTAAAAATTACATCACAACATCTCTACCATGGGAGAGGAAGTCAATAATTATGGAGAAGCCCTATAGTCCGATGGAAAATCACAGGCAGAGAAAGGGGTGTGTAGTTTGCCACTAGAGCAAGGCATAGTTTTGACGAAGGGTGAATGGGCTTTGGACAATGTCAAGCTCTAATATCCTTTTCAAAATGAAAAATAAGATTAAATGATAACCATGATATTTTTATTCACATGATGTATAAATTGTAAGTTCATAGCTCGTTATCATGATAAACCCTTTGAAGACACACAAATGCTCATCAAATATGGTTTTCATATGAGATGTTGGTTTCTTACTCTCAGGCCCACATGAAGGAAAAGGGGTTGGTGAATTATGCATTGAGGAGTGGGTTTTCAAAAAATTCGGGCTAGTTGCAAGGAATCTATGTCCACCATGGTCCACCATCTCTAAATATTTTCATTGAAATATATGTGGAAAGTTTCCCAAATGAAACAAGCTCACTATGTATTCAACCCAAGTACAATATTATCAGTGGAATCTTCACCGAGAATTAAAAATTTAGTTTGTATAGAGTGAGTAATATCATTCTAATTAGGTTATTTTTTTCAAGTATTTTAGGTGTAGTTCCCCCTATTATGCATGTCCCTTTCCAATGAATTAGTTGAAAGGATAGAATGTACATTGACATTTCTTTGATGATGCAAGTGGTATTTTATGTGTACATAGGTAGTAAATGAGATGGGTCAGTCTAATTATTTCCCTTGGATCATTTTTAGGGAGGTTTAGGGTTTTAATGAGTCATTGCTTACACAATTACATATGATAAGTACGGTTGTTGTCCATGCTTGTTTGGGAATGCACCTACGAACATTTTTCCATTCTACTTAAGAGGATTAGGGATCATTGTGGCTCCCTTAGAGGGATTTCCTTTTCAATATTTTATAGTATTTGTAATGTATGTGAGTTATAAACCTAGTGTGGTGCTTGGATGGATACAATATAATGTAACCACCATTTTTTTACCACTAAAAGTGTCATTTCATGTGAATAGTGGTGGTAATTGAGCTAATTACTGGGTCCTCCTAAAGACTTTTGGTTATAATCATTTGTAGGGAAATAAAATTTCACTTTGAATACATGTATACTTGTAACATATGAGTTGTAATGTTAACCATGTTCCTCAATGAAGAAAATTGTAACAAAACCTATCGCCTTTCTACTTGGAGGCTCAAACTTTCTTGTGGCTCCCTAATAGGGATTTCCTTTTCAATGTTTTTTCAAATTCGCATTGCAAGTTGGTGTTGAGGCTAGTGTGTTACATGAAATGCTACAATGTGTTGTATATTACATTTCTTTGTTGATTTTTTATTGGAATTTCATGCAAATAATGGTGGTAAACAATTCACTCAATGAAAAGAGTGATATTGTTGTTTATGCTAATTTATGCAAACACTTGTAAACATAATTATCACCTTTCTACTTGGAGGCTTATGTTTTATTGTGGCTCCCCCAACGGGCTTTCCTTTTCAATGTTCTCATGAATGGGCATAATTAATGGGTACATAGACAAATTTTTTTCTTGCATGGATGCAATGTATGCATTGTTGCTACCATTTCTTTTAAACCCCAATTTTTTTGTATGTGGAAGGATGACAACTTGTTTTCTGCATGTCACTCATATCAAGGAAAGTGGGAAACCATCAATGCTTCTTATGGTATTTCACTCTTTATGAGGTCTTTAAGAACCTCATTATGTTTTCAGGTGAGATCTTCATACTCTATATCTTATTTAAAAGGCTAGATTCAAAAGACAATAGGGATCCATACTAGCCATCAATGACTCCTTCACGAAGGACGATGGTTATTAGAACCATGCCCATTCAAATATGTAGTGAAGGAATGGAAGTTTGTTCCATTGAAGTCTAAAGTGGCCTCTGGTCTAGCCTTCATGGTAGATAAATCAGAATACATTCTAGTGGTAGAGGTGTTAAATCCTCATGTCTATGCCCATGACAAATTTTAAAAAATAAAGTCTATAATATCCTCTTGGAATATATCCCACTCCTTCTACTGCATCATAAACATCTCAAACTATCTATGAGTGGAATATCACTAAATTTACTGATGTGAATAATGAGTTAGTGGTTAGGGGATTAGGGACTAGGGACTTAGGGGTTAGGGGATTTATCAGTTAAGGATTTTAGGGGTTAGGGGCGAGGGGTTAATGGGTTATAGGTTAATCATTAGCAGTTTATGGGTTTAGGGGTTAACGGGTTAGGGTTTATGTTTTAGTAGTTTAGGGGCTTAAGGGTTTATAGGTTTAAGGTTTAGGGGGTTAATTGGGTTAGGGTTGTGGAATTAGGTTTAAGGGGTTAGGCGTTAAGGGTTTAGAGGTTCAAGGCTTAGCGGGTTAAATGGGTTGGGGGTTTAGGGGTATATGGGCTTAAATGGGTTAGGGGTTTAGGGGTATATGGGGTTAAATGGGTTAGGGGTTTAGACGTTTAGGGGGTTAGGGGATTTAGCAGTTAAGGATTTTACGGGTTAGGGGCCCTTAGGAGCTAATGGGGTTACGGTTTAGGGGGTTAAATAGGTTAGGTTTTTATGGGTTTAGGGGGGTAAATGGGTTAGGGGTAAGGAATTATGGTTTAAGGGGTTAGGGGTTAAGGGTTAGAGGTTTAGGGTTTAGGGGGTTAAATGGGTTATGGGTTTAGAGGTTTAGGGGGCTAGGGGATTTAGCAGTTAAGGATTTTAAGGGTTATGGGTTAAGGGTTAAGGGTTTATAGGTTTAGTTTTTATGGAGTTAAATGGGTTATGGGTCTAGGGTTTTGGGGGGTTAAATGGGTTAGGGGTGAAGGGTTTATGGGTTAGGGGTCACAGGGTTTAGAGTTTTAGGGTTTAGGGATTAAATGGGTTATGGGTTTAGAGGTTTAGGGGCTAAATGAGTTAGGGGTTGGGAATTAGTGTTTAAGGGGTTAGGGTTTAAGGGTTTAGAGGTTTAGCATTTAGTGGGTTAAATGGGTTAGGGGTTTAGGGGTATAGGGGGTTAAATGGGTTAGGGGTTGGGAATTAGGGTTTAAGGGGTTAGGGGTTAGAGGTTCAGGGCTTTAGGGGGTTAAATGGGTTAGGGGTTGGTAATTAGGGTTTAAGGGGTTAAATGAGTTAGGGTCAGTTTAGGGGTTTAGGGGGTTAGGGGATATAGCAGTTAAGGATTTTACGGGTTAGGATTTAGGAGTCAAAGGGGTTAGGGTTTAGGGGGTTAAATGGGTTAACGTTTTAGGGTTTAGGGGGTTAAGGGGTTAGGGTTTAAGGGTTTAGAGGTTTAGGGTTTAGGGGGTTAAATGGGTTAGGGGTTTAGAGGTTTAGGGTGTTAGGGGATTTAGCCGTTAATTATTTTAGGGGTTATGGGTTAGGGGTTAATGGGCTTAGGGTTTAGGGTGTTAAATGGGTTAGTGGTTTAGGGGTTTAGGGGGTTAAATGGGTTTTGGGTGTTAGGGTACCGTGAAATAGAAAATCGGTAGACCAAATGCATAGGGTAACATGAAACCAGTCTTTGGAGTCCTAAGACCTAGCCTTCCTAGACTCAGAGAGGGCTCTCTCTATTGTATGCAAAGGATGTGAACTTTTTGCTATTAGGGTTTTATTTTAGGCTAGTCGTTAAGTGTAGGGTTTTTTGTTTGTTTTGTTGGGTAAGACGGTCAAGTAGAATAGGTGGAGTGAGAGGTCTACAAATAATTGGGCTATGGAGTCAATGAAAGTCATGGATATCTCAACAATGAAACAAGATGCATAACAGTGAAATCTAGCTTTGTCAAATGGATCCTTAAGGTATGTGTGAAGTGGAATGAACAATAAGTTGGTGAACAAAGTAGGTGTCTAAGGGCAGTAAAGAATACTTAAACAAATATCTCTTAAACAAGATGTCTCAAATACATGATCAACATAAGAACATAATCATAAGGCAGGGCAAGCCAATAGCTCTTATATTATACTTTAAGCAAACAAGCATTCAAGATGAACAATTCAGTGAACCATAGAAAGCAAGAAACATATCTAACTCTTAGTGATTTCACCTTCAAGATTTAGAAAACATTCAAGATAAAAAATAACTTTAATAAATTAAGAGGGAACACCTAAACATAAATTTTCAAGCTACAAAGAACTTTAAGGAAACTTCTCAAGCATGGACAAAGGCCATGATCAAAACATGGCCTCTTTAGCTAAACCTAACAAGTAATACTTCAAAGAAAGATTCCAAAACAGAGTTTAAATAGCATCAAATAGGTAGGGCTAACCATAAAACATATTTGAAAGTAATTTATTTAACCATTCATGGAATAAACAAGCATAGGAGGTCTAAGGAGCAGCTAAGAATTCCTTAAACAGACCCAGCAAAGGAAAACACAAAGACAATAGAAACATGAAGGACTAAGGTGCCTCAAAGAATATTTCTTAACCTATACTCTTCTGTTCTACTGCAGCATAGAATGATAGAAACATAATGAAAACATGAGAAAACAATAATATAAGATAGAATCACTTCACCAATAACCAAGCTTAGGGATCCTGCAAGCTATCCTCCTTCATCATTAATCAAAACAAGGCATTCAGAAACTCTACAAAACCAATTTCTTCTTCAAGCTCATGAAAACCATGTATTTCTCTCAAAACTCATCAAATGCCAACATTTACAATGAAAGCCCTCATGCTCTATTTAACTCATCAAAGGAGGGAAAAAACCCTAGATAGGGTTGGAAAACGTCAAAATCACTCATAAATGTCATTAATGCCCAAGAGACCATGCAAGGCCCAGGGCACAAAATATCCCATGAAATAAATGCCAAAATAACTTATAGCACATAATTATAGAGTGATTTGCCTCAAAAAACACTAAAATATGGTTTTGCAATAAATGAGTGTGTTTTGTTGACTTTTGGTCCAAAACATACAGTGTTTTCCATTTCTGCAGCCCCACCTTAGGCAGAAAATACGTCCTTATTCAACCAAGTTTTGGAGACCTTCCCTATGTCGAATGTTTCTCCATTATGGCCCATTGGAAAGCCTGATGAGTCTACTTTCGAAAAATACTCTTGGTTTTCTGATCCAGCCTCCGTAACCTATACAAAGTGTCAAAATCCCAACACTACTCTGTGCACAGTGCCAGGCCTAAAAATGAGACAGAATGATGAAAATATAGGTGTTTTTTGACCTTTTGAGGGGTCAAAACTGCTTCAATTGCTCTGAAATTTTGTTAGAATAGTGTTATCACCATGAGAAATCCAAAAATGTATATTTTTACCTCTTAATATGCTCTAGCGAAAAGCGTAGCGCGAGTGGCGTTGCGCTAATAGGCCTCCAAAATATCAAAAAACAAAAATTTACCCAAATTCCATCAAAATTTGTGGAGGTCTCCTTCAAGGGGTTTGGGAGACCTATTGAGAAGCTGATGCTGAAATTCCAAGTTTTTCATGACCTTTTTCCTCTTTTAGGGTTTGGATTACAATGAGGGCCTCCTTGAGTTTTGCCCTTGTAGCTTGATTCCTTCGGGCATAATGCTTGGTAATCATTTTCTGGAGATCAAGGCCCATTTTTATCATCTTAAAGTACTTGTGTTCATTCTTGTAATACTGAATGAAATGTTGTGCCATTTCAAAATATCTCTCCCACTCCCTAATTTGTGCATATTTTCTTTGGAGCAGTAGTCTAGTGGTAATCTTCTCATCTTCATTATCACTGTCAATGTCAATGAATTGGGGTTCTTGTTTAGTTTTCCTGCCTCCCTTACCTTTCTTATCATTTTTCATCTTTTATTTGCCCTTGTCAAGCCCTTGAAATGATGTATATGGCAAGGTCTCTTCCCTTTTGGAGGCAAAAAACACTTGCCTTGGCCCTCTCTGGTATGTGCATGCAAGAGGAGTGATGGTGATTTTTTTGGTCTCTTTGCCATGGCTGTGATCATCATTTAGACTATGAGCATGTTCCCCTTTTTCACTATCATCATGACTAGGATTAACTTCATCTTCACTTTCTGTACTCTCATTATTTTCATAATCATTGAGGAGCTGATTGTTTTCATGACTGTCATGACTATTTCCTTCTTTGTTGTCCTTCTCATTACTAAGGCTGGCTTCATTTTTTTCATTGCTACCTTCCATTTTTGCATCTTCCTCACTGTCTTTATCTTTATCATTTTCATCCTCTTCATTCTCTGTCTCAGCCTCATAATTTTCCTCACCATCCTCTTGCATATTATCATTGTTTTGCTCACTGTCATGCTCACTGTTTCTCTCTTCAGTCTCTGTTTCTGCCCCTTCTTCACTTTCATCATTTCCTCCTTCTTCTTCCTCATCAATTTTTGTCTCTGCCTCATCATTTCCATCTTCCTCACTAATATCATTTCCTTCATTGTCAACACTCTGTTCATCTTCTTGATTTTTCCCATCATCATCATCTTCCTCATTTTTTTCATCATCATTACCCTCACAATCATTACTTTTTTCATTATTTCCACTATCATCCTTTTCATTTGATGCATCAAGAGAAAGGGAAGAAGGAAGTTTTCCTTGGGGTGAGGTAACTTGTGTAGATAAGGAGGGAAAGTTTGGTAGATGAGGAAGTTATGGGCTTGTGAAGACTTGATGTGCTATGAATACCTCCCAAGGAATGGTGAAAAAAAAAATTGCATTTGTTGGGAAGGACTCCTTCTCCAAACAACAAAATACATTTTGTCCATACCTCTATAGAGCTAGTATGACAAATTGAGCATCTTAACCATTTTGAAATGCATGATGAGTCTAAGATGGTAGGAATAAATCCTGGAGTACCTCCCCTCAGAGCTGAAGTACTTCATGATAACTTTCATCAAGGGTGCAAATCTTTGTTTGAGGTGAAAGAAGGGAAAAACGAAATTGGAGCCTTGTCTATACCTATTTTTGATAAATGGCTCATAATAATCCTTGTCCAAATTGGCCTTCTTAAACCATTTTTCTCCAACAACAGGGATACCTGTAGCATCATAGATGGTATCTGCTGATAGTTTAAAATCCACCCCTACAAGATTCACCTGTTTGTTGTGAAGGTTGAGGACAAACAACATTATAAGCTCTGAGTGGTGTTGTACTAGTTTGACCTTCTCACAAAAATGAAAACATCCCATATTCTGGAAACATGAGAGGATCATGGGAGATGAGGTGATAGCCACTGTGCTCTAGGGTTCAACTCTATTCACTTTCCCTCCCTTATGATTTGGTCTCATAGGCCCTTGGCTTCTTCCATTGCTGCTACTGTCTTCAACTCCTGACATGGTGATAGGAGATGTTTGTGGACAAACTAGGGTTTGGAGGAGAAAAATGAAGAAGGTGGTGATGGAAACCTTTACAAATGAGTGATATAGAGGCTAGGTTTTAGGGCTGCTTGCTTTGGAGCTTAAGAGGGCTTCTTTTGAAAATGAATTTTAACCACACTAGCTTACACTCCCTCAAATGATACTTAACTTGTTAAAGGAGGCCAAAAAAAAAAGTGTAATATGCATTTGAGACCTAGGGTTTACACACCTAGGGTTTAATTACTTTTTAGCAACTAAATTATGAAAATTGCTTGGAGGATAAGGAGGATAGGCCACCTACCAGCTATGGCTCCTTTGCAGGCCTTTGGAGGAAAATTCAAGGATGAATTTTTAGCCTCGAGGCAAGTTTCTCCTTCATTTGAGGGCCTTCTACATTAGCACAATGCCCTGCCCGAGAAGTCGAGTCGGCCTGTGGGTGCAGCGCCGGCTGTTGTTCCCTTGGATTAGCATAGCGCCGGGCATGTGCAAGCCTGTCTGTCGGGTCTTGTGCATGTCGTTTGGGTCTGAGCGCAACGCCATCGTAGATTAGCGTAGCGCAGAGTTAATATGAATGGTGAAAAGGCCAATTAGCGTAGTGTGAGGCTGGTAAGCACAACGCCACTTATTCGCATAGTGCCAGTAACCCTTGCCCGGAAATCAACCAAAAAACTATGTTTTTTCTTCTGAAAGCCTTGTCTTCTCTTGAAATGACAAAATGAGATGGGAAAAGACTAAGAAGGTCCTTTATACCTTTTGAGAAATAAATCAAACTTATAAAACCTACTTTTCTATGTTTGCTTTTTGTCACTTTATAATTTTCACTAATATCCCTTTAGCATTTTTTGCAGGTGATTTAAAACTTTCCCAAGTGATTTTTCTTTGGTGATGGTGTGCTGAAAGGATGAAGAGGTCTTTTTTTCATCTTTGAAGGTCTGGGCACTGTCCAAACTGTCTCTTCTTGCACTGATAAACTGAAATCATTATTCTTACCCTTTTTGGCATTCTTGAGTGTAAGTGGCTAGAAACATGTTTTTCTTACCTTTTACTGATATTTGATAGTGATGTACCTATTTTGACAAAGACAAAAAATTAAGCTTGTTATTTCTCTTCTTGGCAACTTCTGATTTTACGCAGGTGCCATCACAACTTTTTGGTCTCCTTTGTCATCTTTGGATTTTGATAATCTCAGTCACTCAATAGTAAGCTCGTGCTCAACTTGATTTTCCATTTTGACACTTAACCTGATGATTTCTTTCTTTTGACCATTTTGAGGGCAAGTGACAGTAACTGAAGGTTTGATTTCTCCCATACTGATACCCTTTGTATTCCTTCTCCCTTTGTTGCAGTGAAGCACTATTGCCTTGAAAAAACCTAAAAGCAACCTTCAAAGGCTTTTTGAAAACCTCTTGTTGTCATGATGGAGGCCCATCATCCTCATTTCACCTGATTTTCGTAGCTTCCCAAAATTTAGGTTTTACGGCTGTTAGAGACAAATAATTAGTGTTGTCTTCTAAGTTCTCTATAGCCCTTTCAAGTTCATTCATTTATGTTCAATTCACCTCACCTTTTTCCCTTTTTCATTTATACTTTCTAAAAATATTCAATGTGTGCTTGGTAGTGTTGTTGTGCCTTTGTCCTTGTGGTCTTTGCACTGGTTTCTTGCTTGGCAACACTGTTTTTCCAATGAGTCCTCAAAACCTTGATTTTCTTTGAACATAGGCATGTTGCCTCTCCTTTGCTATGGCTATCCTTAGTGATGACTTAGCCTCTTACCTTACCTCTTTTTCTATTGATGGCCATCTCATTAATTCCTGCAGAAACGTTTAAGATGGGTAGCTATCTTTTGCAGAAGTTGTGCTTTGACCAAGGAGACCTTCCTTGAAGGATTTTCTGATCCATTTGGAAAATCATGTGGTGTCCTTCTTCCTCTTTTATTGCAGCCTCTTGGCACAGGAAAAACAAAGATTTAGAACAAGAAAACAATCCTATGACCTGTGAAACACTAGGTGACCTAGTGGGAGGCTCCTTGGATTTCGCTTTTGGCTGAAAACTTGACTTAGGGTTTTTAGGTGTAAAACAAAGTTTTTACAGAATTTATGCATTACAGACCCAAAAATACTAATTTTGATTTATCTAAAGATCCTAGAAAGGTAACTTGAAACCACCAATGCTTGAGTCACTTGGTGAATAGAGGAAAAGGTTAGGCTACTTGGAAATCCAAGGTGTAAGTAGAAGGGTTAGGCAAGTCAAAAAAGAGTGGTAAGATTAAAGGTGGAAAAACATAGTGAAAATGAGTGGCATGAGCCCATGATTGGTCTTCTAGAAGTGATAGGCTGGTCATGACTTAGTAGAGTAGTAAAATAGTGAAAAATTTATCCTAAGGATGATGAAGGCAATGAGATTTCTAGAACTCACAATATTCATGAATTTTGTTTCTAGAAATCTAGGATAAGCATTTTAGTCATCTATAAAAATAAAAAATTAATGATGACTAACTGTGGATCCACTTGTGGAGGGAAGCTCATTTTCAGGAGGTGTCTAGAACACCAGATCTCTGGTTTTATGAAGACTAGTGCCTCATCCATTTGGCAGATTTTTACTTCTTCTCATTTGCTGATGCTTCTTTGAAGTTGTGATCTCAATACTCTGAAAAAAATTATTAGCTCAACTTCATCTCTACCTACCCAACCTACTTTCCTAAAAAAAATTCTTCCTAAGGTGCACTTGAACTGGAAAACCCTTGACATTTTCTTATTTTGAAAGAAAAACAAACTATCTACTTGTATTCTTATCACTACCAAGAGTCTAGATTATGCTAGTGAACTCCTTTTGTTCTCTACCTAGACTATTTGACTGTCAAGATTAAGCTGTCTGACAAACTTCCTTCTCTAAGCTATTGACATGAAATTAAAAACATGGTTTAAATCAGGATTAGGCAATCTGACTTACCATGAGTTGTGGCATTAGGACAAGTTGCACACAAACATTATTTTTGTACAAACAAAATTAGAAAAACAAGGGATGTGATTTACCATTTGGTGTGCATCCCCATATTTCTCTTTGGTTCAGGTTTGAGCATGTGGAACTAGTATCTTTCATTCCTAATCTATTCTTTTTGACAAGTCAAGTTTGAATGATTTGACAAGCTCTCTTTCACTAACTTATCAACAATAAATTGAAAACATGTTCAGCCATGATTAGGCTAGATGGCTGAACAAGAATTTTTGGCACAAGTAGTGGCATTTAGGCTTGTAGACTTTCAATACTACTATTTTTTGGGTATGGGGTTGTACCTCTTTTCAAATCTGCCCTCTTTTTCCTTTTTTTTCTCTGTTTTTATGTTTTCATTTTTCAAAACAATCTAAAACTAAAAATATGCTCAAAGTATAAGATTATTTGGGCCTATCTACCCTAATCTAACATATACAATATATTCATTCATTTGGTGAATTCTCTTTTCCAATACAACCATTCAAGCAGATGATTCCATGAGGGGTATTGGTTCAGCTCTTTGAAGGTTTTGAAAAAATCAAAAGGCCACTCTCACCTTATTTTTGTTTGAATAGTAGTGCCTAAAATGTTCTTGAAATTTTGCATCAAACTTGTCTTGACATGTTTTACTCCCTGTTCAAATGTCTCTAACAAATCAGCAAAGGAATCTTGAAACAATACCTAAATGTGAAGATTTGGAAAATAAGCTTGATTCAGGATTGCTTCTTCCTCCACTTGGCTGAGCTTGGGATGCTTTTGGGAAGGAAACTCCACCTCTTCTTCATGATCATCTACATTGTCAGACTCATCATATATTGAAATGTTATCCTCTAACAAACCTTATGTGCTTTGATAGTGTGGGCTAAAATCTGTGTGAAGGCCACCATATTGATGAGTAGGAGCACTCTTTGACAATAAATCTTCCCAAGAAGGTAGGGTAAAAAATCTCATGTGATTATCAACTTCTAAGCCTTCATCTGCAATTTGTAATTTAATGGAACTTGGTGGGTGCAGATCTGGAGCTAAGGAGGATTCCATGTTCCAAATGATCTCTTCAACCACTTCAGGAGAAGTTCCTATTAACAATTTGCTCAAGAAGTTCATCATCCTCCTCAACCTTAACATCAAAGCTGAAAGACTGCTGATTTCCAATTATCTGGAAGTTATTTCTGATGGACTGAAGTAAAGTAGATCTAAGAGTCAGAGACTCTTCACTTGCTTCTAAACTTTCAAGGCTTTCCTCATTAGTGTCATAGGTGACCTGTCTTGGCTGATTACTAGTTTCAATCTTATGATAGTGAACTTCATCCCACAAATCAACTGTTGATGGCTCTGCAAGGTTAGCTTCTATTTGGAGAACATCATCATCATCAAACTAATCAAAATTTGGAGAATCATCAACATAAATAATTTCACCAATCAAACAAATTGGATTACCAGTTTGCTCTTCTTTGAATTGATCTACAAGTTCACTTTCTGACTTATGGTAGACAAGGTTAGTAGGAGAATGAACATAAATATTTTGTTCATATGAGGTCTTAGAGGTTGTCCGCATGTTTAAAAGCTGATTTATTTCTTCTTTAGTTAAAAAAAGGATGCATTTTTCTCTTTCTTTGGAAATAACTACAACGGTTCTCTTTCTCCTGTGAAAGCTGATTGAGGGGCTGAATGTCTTCTTGAGCCTTACCTAGAAGAGATGATGAATCATCACTTGTGCCTTTAGAGAGATCTTGTGGGTTTTCTTTCATTCCCTGATTGATTTCATATTCAACCAACTCTTCCTGATTTTCATCATAGTTACTTTCAGCATGAGATTCATGAGTTGCCTCTGATAGATTCTCAGGGTGCCAAATTCTTTTTATAATCTTAAATGAGTTAAAGCATAAGGGTAGAGACTCTAAATGTGTTTATTCCTCCTTTATTTCAGATTTTGTTATTTCAAGATGGCTGATTGAATTTTTAGAGCACTCCTCTTTGTTTCTATTTGCAACTTGCTTGTAATGCTCTCTTAATACTGAAGAAAAATATGTATGAAGGTAACTAGTACCTACTTGAAAACCTTCCTCACTCTCTTATTTTCAGTCTTGCTCATTATGTATATTTTGTTTGTTGTTCTTGTCTTGTAGTGACTGAGTTTGTTCTTCCCAAGGAAAAGGTATAGGTTGTTTTGAATAAGCAACGCCAACCTCAACCTTGTATTTTCCCTCTTTCCTGTCAGGTATATGTATTATTTTGTTGAATGTATCTATCAACATCTCTAGCTTTGCCTCTCTGCTTATACTTGGATCCATTTTTGTTTAATCAAAAGGGTCACTGCGTCTTTTCAGCCAGTCTAAATTCTTCTACCAGTGGAGTCATTAGGTCTATTGAGAGTTGTGGAGTTTCCAGGTGGAATATTTCAACTTTTCTGGTCCACCATCAGCAATACTAGGATTGATTAATGCATTCCTAGGGGAGTCTTTGAGAACTAGTGAGGTTAATAGGCCTACTGGAGGCTAGTGGAGTCACCAGGTGGATATTGTTTTTGTTGTTTTAAGGATGTATGTTTATGGTCCACCAACAATAACTGAAAAAAAACCAATCTAGGGATTTTTTGGGGTTTTCTGAGTTCCTTTATGTAGCCCTAGGGGTTTTGAGAGTGTCCTACAACTGAGTCATCATTTTTCTAGGATGGTGAAACAACCAGATTCTACTCTTTGGCTGAGAGTTTGAGTTCTCTATGATTTGATAAGGGTTTCTAAAGTCCTAAGGGATACTTAGATTGTCACTGACTTAGAGGTCCCATCATGATCACCATCGTGTGAATGATAGTGATGAAGTGGTTACAAATCACAGGATTTTTCAAAGTCTAACTGAGGGCCTAATGAGCATGTAAGTGATATGCAAGCTACTATGTACTCAGTCCCATCGTGATCGCTAGAATTTTAGGGTCCCGTGATTTAGAATATTGGTAGAATAAATGCACAGGGGTAACATGAAACTAGTCTTTGGAGTCCTGGGACCTAGCCTTCCTCAGAGAGGTCTCTCTCTATTGTATGCAAAGGATGTGAAATTTTTGCTATTAGAGTTTGATTTTAGGCTAGTTTTTAAGTGTAGGGTTTCTTGTTTGTTTGGTTTTGTAATATGGTCAAGTAGAATAGGTGGAGTGAGAGGTCTACAAATCATTGGGCTATGGAGTCAATGAAAGTCATGGATATCTCAACAATGAAACAAGATGCATAACAGGGCAAATCTAACTTAGTCAAATGGATCCTTAAGGTATGTGTGAAGTGAAATGAATAATAAGTTGGTGAAAAAAGTAGGTGTCTAAGGGAAGTAAAGAATCCTTAAACAAATAGCTCTTAGATTATACTTTAAGGAAACAATCATTCAAGATAAACAATTCAGTGAACCATAGAAAGTAAGAAACATATCTAACTCTTAGTGATTTCACCTTCAAGATTTAGGAAACATTCAAGATAACAAATAACTTGAATCAATGAAGAGAGAACACCTAAACATCAATGATCAAGCTACAAAGAACTTTAAGGAAAATTCTCAAGCATGGACAAAGGGCATGATCAAAACATGGTCTCTTTGGCTAAACCTAACAAGTAATACTTCAAAGAGAGATTCCAAAACAGAGTTTAAATACCATCAAATAGGCAGGGCTAACCATAAAACATATTTGAAACTACTGTATTTAACCATTCATGGAATAAACAATCATATGAGGTCTAAGGAGCAGCTAAGAATTCCTTAAACAAACCCAACAGAGGAAAACACAAAGACAATAGAAACAGGAAGGACTAAGGTACCTCAAAGAACATTTCTTAACCTATACTCTTGTGTTCTACTGCAGCATAGAAGGATGGAAACATAATGAAAACATGAGAAAACAATAACATAAGAGAGAATCACTTCACCAATAACCAAGCTCAGGGATCCTATAAGCTATCCTCCTTCATCATTCATCAAAACAAGGCATTTAGAAACTCCACAAAACCAATTTCTTCTTCAAGCTCAAGAAAGCCATGTATTGCTCTCAAAACTCATCAAATGCCAACATTTACAATGAAAGGCCTCATTCTCTAGTTAACTCAAAAAAGGAGGTAAAAAAACCTAGATAGGGTTGGAAAATGTCAAAATCACTCATAAATGTCATTAATGCCTAAGAGACCATGCAAGGCCCAAGGCACAAAATATCCCATGAAATAAATGCCAAAATAACTTCTAGCACCTAATTCTACACGTATTTACCTCAAAAAACACTAAAATATGATTTTACAATAAATGAGTGTCTTTTGTTGACTTTTGGTCCAAAAAACACAGTGCTGTCCATTTGCGCAGTGCCACCTTAGGCAGAAAATAGGTCTTTTTGCAACCAAGTTTTGGAGACCTTCTCGATGTGACAATTTGCTCCGTGATGACCCGTTGGAAAGCTTGATGAGTCTACTTTCCAAAAATACTCTTTTTTTTCTGATCTAGCCGCTATAACCTTTCCAAAATGTCAAAATCCCAACATTTCTCTGTGCACAGCGCTAGGCCTGAAAAGGAGGCAGAATGGTGAAAACTTAGGTGTTTTTGACTTTTTGAGGGGTCAAAACTGCTCCAATTTCTCTGACATTTTGTGAGCATAGTGTGCTAGCCATGAGAAATCCAAAAATGTATATTTTTCCCTCTTTCCCTCTAAATTTTCTCCAAGGAAAAGCGTAGCACCAATGGCGTTGTGCTAATAGGCCTCCAAAATCTCAAAAAACAAAAAGGTACCCAAATTTCCTCAAAATTTGTGGAGGTGTCCTTCAAGGGGTTTGGGAGACCTGTTGAGAAGCTGATGCCAAAATTCCAAGTTTTTCATGACCTTTTTCCTCCTTTAGGGTTTGGATTTCAATGAGGGCCTCTTTGAGTTTTTCCCTTGCAGCTTGATTCCTTCGGGCATAATGTTTGGTCATATTTTTTTGGAGATCAAGGCCCCTTTTTATCTTCTTAAAGTACTTGTGTTCATTCTTGTAATACTGAATGATACGTTGTGCCATTTCAAAATATCTCTCTGAATCCTTAATTTGTGGATCTTTGCTTTGGAGCAATAGTCTAGTGGCCATCTCCTCATCTTCATTATCACTGTCAAGGTCAATGAATTGGGGTTCTTGTTTAGTTTGCTTGCCTCCCTTACCTTTCTTATCCTTTTTCATCTTTTATTTTCCCTAATCAAGCCTATGAGCTGATGTATATGGCAAGGTCTCTTTCCTTTTGGAGGTAGCAAACACTTGTCTTAGCCCTCTCTAGTACGTGCATGTAAGAGGTGTGATGGTGATTTTTTTGGTCTCTTTGCCATGGATGTGATCATCATTCAGACTATGAGCCTCTTCCCCTTTTTCACTTTCATCATGACTAGGATTACCTTCATCTTCACTTTATGCACTATCATCATTGTCATAATCACTGAGGGGCTGATTTTTGTCATGAGTGTCATGACAGAGCTGTCATGACTATTTCCTTCTTTGTTTTCCTTCTCATTACTGAGGCTGGCTTCATTTTGGTCACTGCTGCCTTCCATTTATGCATCTTCCTCACTAGATTTATCTTTATCATTTTCATCCTCTTCATTCTCTGTCTCTGCCTCATCATTTTCCTCACCATCCTCTTACATATTATCATTGTTTTTCTCACTGTCATGCTCATTGTTTCTCTCTTCAGTCTCTGTTTCTGCCCCTTCTTCAATTTCCTCATTTCCTTCTTCTTCTTCCTCATCATTTTCTATCTCTACCTCATCATTCCCCTTTTCCTCACTGATTTCATTTTCTTCATTGTTAGCACTCTGTTCATCTTCTTGATTTAGCCCATCATCATCATCTTCCTCATTGTGTTCATCATCATTACCCTCATAGTCATTACGTTGTTCATTATTTCCACTGTCATCCTCTTCATTTGATGCATAAAGATAAGGGGAAGAAGGAAGGTTTCCTTGAGGTGAGGGCACTTGTGTAGATGAGGAGGGAAACTTTGGTAGATGAGGAAGTTGTGGGCTTGTGAAGACTTCATGTGCTATGAATACCTCCCAAGGTATACCCTGTTGTTTCAACTATTGTAGTACCACCATCTTGATCAAGGAATGGTGAAAAACACTTTGCATTTGTTGGGAAGGACTCCTTCTCCAGACAATAGAAGACATTTTGTCCATACTTCTATAGAGGTAGTAGGGCAAGTTGACCATCTTAACCCCTTTGAAATTGATGAGGAGTCTAATATGGTTGGAAAAAAGCCTGGAGTACCTCCCCTCACAAGTGAAGTACTTCATGATAACTTTCATCAAGGGTGAAAATCTCTGTTTGAGGTGTGAGAAGGGAAAAACATACTTGGACCCTTGTCTGTACCTAGTTTTGATAATGGCTCATAATAATCCTTGTCCAATTTGGCCTTCTTAAACCATTTTTCACCAACAGCGGGGATACCTATAACATCAGAGATGGTATCTGATGATATTTCAAAATCCACCCCTGCAAGATTCACCTGTTTTTTGTGAAGGTTGAAGACAAACAACCTTGTAAGCTCTGGGTGGTGTTGTACTAGTTTGAACTTCCCACAAAATTGAAAACATCCCATATTCTAGAAACATGAGAGGATCATGGGAGATGAGGTGATAGCCACTATGCTCTAGGGTTCAACTATGTTCACTTTCCCTCCCTTATGATTTGGTCTCATAGGCCCTTGGCTTCTTCTACTGCTGCAATTGTCTTCAGCTCCTGACATGGTGATAGGAGATTTTTATGGACAAACTAGGGTTTGGAGGAGAAAAATGAAGAAGGTTCTAATGGAAACCTTTACAGATGATTTATATGGAGGCTAGGTTTTAGGGTTGCTTGCTTCGGAGCTTAAGAGGGCTTCTTTTGAAAATGAATTTTAACCACACTAGCTTACACTCCCTCAAATGATACTTAACTTGTTCAAGGATGCCAAAAAAAAAGGTGTAATATGCATTTGAGACCTAGGGTTTGCATACCTAGGGTTTAATTACTTTTTAGCCACTAAATTATGAAAATTTCTTAGAGGATAAAAAGGATAGGCCACCTACTAGCTTTGGCTCTTTTGGAGGCCTTTGTAGGCAAATTGGAGGATTAATTTTTAGCCTTGGGGAAAGTTTCTCCTTCGTTTGAGGGCCTTATACATTAGCACAGTGCCCTGCCCGAGCAGCCAGGTCGGCCTGTGGGCGCAGCTACGGCAGCTGTGCCCGGGGATTAGTGCAGCACCAGGGGCGTGCAGGCCTGCTAGTCAGGTCCTGTGTGTGTCGGTCAAGTCTGAGCGCAGTGCCCTAGATTTGCACAGTGCCATCCCAGATTATTGTACCGCATTGTTAATCTGAACGGGGAAAAGGTCGATTAGCGTAGCACCGCTTATTCGCGTAGCGCCAGTAACCCTTGCCCAGAAATCGACCAAAAAACTCCGTTTTTTCTTCTAAAAGCATTATTTTCTCTTGAAATGACAAAATGATATGGAAAAAGACTAAGAAGGCCCTTTATACCTTTTGAGAAATAAATCAAACTTATAAAACTCACTTTTCTATGTTTTCTTTTTTGTCACTTTATAATTTTCACTAATATCCCTTTAGCCTTTTTTGTAGGTGATTTACAACTTTCCCAAGTGATTTTTCTTTGGTGATGGTGTGCTGAAAGCATTAAGGGGTCCTTTTTTCATCTTTGAAGGTCTGGGCACTATCCAAACTGTCTCTTCTTGCACTGATAAACTGAAACCATTGTTCTTACCCTTTTTTGCATTCCTGAGTGTAAGTGACCAGAAACATGTTTTTCTTACCTTTAACTGATATTTAATAGTGATGTACCTATTTTGACAAAGACTACAAATTAAGCTTGCTATGTCTCTTCTTGGCCACTTATGTAGGTGCCATGACACAATTTTTTGGTCTCCTTTGTCATCTTTGTATTTTGATAATCTCAGAAACTCAATAGTAAGCTCATGCTTAGCTTCATTTTCCATTTTGACACTTAACCTGTTGATTTCCTTATTTTGACCATTTTGAGGGCAACTGACAGTAACTAAAGGTTTGATTTCTTCCATACTAATACCCTTTGTATTCCTTCTCCCTTTGGTGCAGTGAAGCACTGTTGCCTTGACAAAACCTAAAAGCCACTTTCAAAGGCTTTTTGAAAACCTCTTGCTGTCATGATGGAGGCCCATCATCCTCATTTCACCTAATTTTCCTACCTTCCCTAATTTTAGGTTTTACGGTTGTTAGAGACAAATAATTAGTGTTGTCTTCTAAGTTCTCTATAGCCCTTTCAATTTCATTCATTTATGTTTAGTTCACCTCATCTTTTTCCCTTTTTCATTTATAATTTCTAAAAATCTTCAATGTGTGCTTGGTTGTGTTGTTGTGCCTTTGTCCTTGTGGTCCTTGCACTGGTTTCTTGCTTGGAAACACTATCTTACCAATCAATCCTCAAAACCCTAATTCTCTTTAAACACATGCCTGTTGCCTCTCCTTTGCTGTGGATTTCCTTAGTGATGACTTAGCCTCTTACCTTACCTCTTTTTTTGTTGATGGCCATCTCATTCATTCTTGCAAAAATTTTTAATATGGGAAGTTTTCTTTTGCAGAAGTGTTGTCATTCTTCCTGTTTGATTGAAGCCTCTTGGCATAGGAAAAACAAATATTTAGAACACCAAAACAATCCTATGACCTGTGAAACACTAGGTGACCTAGTGGGAGGATCCTTGGATTTGGTTTTTGGATGAAAACTTGACTTAGGGTTTTTAGGTGTAAAACAGAGTTTTTACAGATTTTATGCATTGCAGACCCAAAACTATTGATTTTGATTTATCTAAAGAGCCTAGAAAGGTAGCTTGAAACCACCAATACTTGAGGAACTTGGTGAATTGGGGAAAAGGTTAGGCTACTTGGCAATCCAAGGTGTATGTAGAAGGGTTAGGCAAGCCAAAACAGAGTGGTAAGGTTAGAGGTGGAAAAACATAGTGAAAATGAGTGGCATGAGCCCATGATTGGTATTCTGGGAGTGATAGGTTGTCCATGACTTGATAGAGTAGTAAAAGAGTGAAAAATTTATCCTAAGGATGATGAAGGCAATGAGATTTCTAGAACTCACAATATTCATGAATTTTGTTCTAGAAATTTGGGATAAGCATTTTATTCATCTATAAAAAGAAAAAATTACTGATGACTAACAAGGGGTTGGGAATTATGGTTTAAGGGGTTAGGGGTTAAGGGCTTAGTGGTTTAGGGTTGAGGGGGTTAAATGGGTTAGGGGTTTAGAGTTTTCCCTGTCATATCAATATTTGTTTAATTTCATGATTAATTATGCATTTTCAATGTCTCACTACTTGGTTAATTAGGATAAACTAATTATGAAACTAAAGGATCAACTAAAGACCTATTTATAACATTGGGTTTGTGATTCATATTTGAGTCCAGAAACCCAGTTCCTATATCATCAAGGAATGCGAGGAGCCTATCCATGTCAAAGTTTATTGCATACAGTAACAATTTGAAAAAAAATCAACGTTGGCCCCATTCACATGTCACTCTTGGATGATAAAGATAATGGTGCAGGTTAATATCATGTCATAAGTGACGTAATGTTTTCTAACGATTTCAAAAATTTTGGCGTTGCAATAATCTGAGAAGAATGATTACATTTACGATCATGAAAATAAAGATGAATGAGCTTCTCTTGGTTTCAAGAATAATTTATTCTCTACTCAACAGGGCCAACCACGTGAAGGTGGAAGCTCATATGGACCCTCCCATCCCCCTCACATCACTCTCATTTCCCCAATACCCAATCTATGAAATAGAATACGAAAAAACAAAAAATTAATTAATGTAAACACAATTTTCATGTGTTTTTATAAAAACATAATTTTAGTTTAGCTTGTACACTAGTATGGCCATTATTTTTTGGTTTGACATAATAAAAAACATGCAATAAATCCACATAAGTAAATTATTTGAAGAAAATAATTCATACATATCAAAATATAAAGTTATAACATACCAACTCATACTTGAACACAACATATGTGTCATTCTTCTTTTGTATCTTCTTGATCTTCATCCAACTAATCAACATCTATATCAAAATCTTGTTCATAAATATTGTTGAAACAATAAACCATGTCATCATCATCATCAATTATGCCATTTTCAATAATATCCTCATTGAAATCATCATTAATAATTGTTGCATCGTCTCCTACGTTTGGTTCATATTCTCTATCTTCTTCGTCTATCAATGCATCTTCCTGCTCATCTGCCACTGCATCGTCTTCTTCTTGACCAATATCATCTTCTTCCTTTACAGTATACTCTACTTGCCTTCCTCTTGGATTTTATCTAATAGAAAATGGCCATTCATTCTCACTTGGAACCTCTAAGTAAAAGACTTATTCACATTGTTTTGGAAAAACATAGCAATATTTTCCTGCTTGAAACTGCGATGTTTTTGTTATCACCAAAAAAAAAATAATTCAAAGCATCATTGTGTCAAGTTTGTTTTTGGTCATGGTTAGAAGTCAATTTAGGATTTGATCAAGGGTAGGTTAGATTTCCGTAAGTTCAAAGCCCATCCTTAAGTTCAAATAAAGTCTTTTTTAAGGTCCATTCATTGTCAAGTATCCATAATTTACATTTGTAGGTAATTTTCTAAGATTTCATGTCAGAACTGGTCAATTAGACAAGAAACCACATTTTCGTAGCGCCACTAGTTCAAAAAAATTGATTTGCGCTACAAAAGCGCTAATAGTTTCGTAGCACAAATAGGGAAAAATACACTACCAACACTACAAAAGCGCGGTTTCTTAACTGTCTTGTCATCTAAGCTGAAATATGTTAGAATCTGTTGGGAAATGATAGGTTAGTGGTATGATGAGTCAGTTAATGATGAGATTCAGTGTACCTGCCCACGTTATAGTCATCATTGTCATGATAGGGTATGAATGAGACATCATTCAGTTATGAGATGACATTTTAAATTCAAATGTTGCCTAATGAGTCATTCTCGTTTCCTTTGCCTCCATTTGAGTGTCTAAGCTCTGAAGTGTCAAGCCAAACCTGTGTTTGTTCCATACAAAGTTTTTTTACATCTTGATCAAGCGAGGTTGAGATAAACTAATCAAGAGATGCTGAGTCAATTCATTAAGTGAGGTTGACAGGTTTTCTATGAAGCATGGCAGAGGAAAAGAAAGTCCACAGAGGGGGACACTAATTGAGACATGAGCTTGAAGATATGAAGGCCATAATTGAATACCCAACAGTGATGGAGGCGTTCATAAGAATAGGTTGTCTTCGGTTTTGTGAAAAGTTGCAAGGTTGCCACACACAAGTTTCAAAATAATTTTCCCTGAACTTCAATGGAACAACAACCAAGGTTGGGATGCTAAATGTGTCAATTTCACCAGATATTATTGCTGCTGTCACAGAGATACCAAGGGGTCAACAAACTTGGTTTAATGATTTCAAATTTGATATGGAGCCATGAAAAGAGTTTATGAAACCTGAGTATGCAGATATGGGCCTCAATAATGCTATCCCTAGAATCTGCATCAAAGACTTATGCAAAGTTGTTGTTCAACATTCAGAGGTATTCTACATGTGAAGGCAGATATCATAAGGTTTACACATATCATTTCAAGTTTCTTCTGCATTTCACTGGTAGGATTTCACTTGATTTGCCCTTTTATTTGCATAGGAGTCTTGCTAAAATGGTTGATAAAGTACAAGCCAAATCTGAAGGTTGTGAAACATATTTGTTTCATCATGGTTTAATGAAGTTATTTATTTTGAATGAGCTTCAGAAGATAGGTAGGGATTGGTCATTCTTTTTGTTTATAAATTATTTTGAGTTGGAAACCCTAACTCTTGCTAGAAACCCTAAAACTAAAGGAACTCCATCCCCACTAGTAGCAGAATCTATTCAACCTGTGGTTGCAAAACCAAAGGAATTTTCAAAACTGAAGCCAAGGAAACAAGTTGAGAAAAGGACAGAGTAGACATAAGTGCTTGATACACCAACTCCATCACCTAGAAAACAGAGGTCAAAGATTGTCAAAGAGGCAAAACAGAAACAAGATGTCAGCAAGTAGGAAATCAAAAGAGTAACAAGAAGCCAAGCAGTGGCATTAAAAGAAAAAATAGTTTCTACAGCTACAGAGGATAGCCCAGTGATAAAAGGAAACTTAGATGACATCCTGCATGCTATTGACATAGAGGAGACACCCATTGTTCAAGTTGAGTTCATTGGAGAATATGATCATAAACAGAAAAAGACAAAGTCTGCAAAAAATCTTGAGTTTGAAGGGGAGGATGCAACATTCATCTTTCAAGCAAGAAAACCTATAACTAGGCATGCTAATAAGCTTCAGGAAGGTAGCAAGGAAGTTAAAGAACCTATTGACACAGCTAAATCCCCTGAAGAAGTGGTTGATCTCTCATCACCTACAGTAAAGCATGCAGCCAGCAGAACAAAGAAGGGGAAAGAAGAAATGACAGAGTTTCAACATCTTGAGGAGAGATTGAGATTGGAAAACCAAGAAATTGTTGTGATGAGAAAGAGGGCTAGAAAGGATAGTATTGAGAAATCATAATTCAAAAGAATGAAGACATTGTGGGAAGGTAAACCTGGTTCTATTTCTGAAACTCCAAGCAGTGCAGAGCAGTTTTTCACATGGACAGTACCAGCAATAAAGGAAGCCAAATTTGTTAGAGTAATAAATAATCACTTAAGAGCTAATAACAGGAGACTTAAAGATCAAGCGGAGGACTTGGAGCAGCAGCTGAAATTGACTCAGGATGAGTTAAAGAACAAAGTTGTTAAAATGACAATCATTAAAGAGTCAAAAGCTAGGTTAAGTGAAAATGAAGAAAGGACCTCATGAAGGATGAAATGACTGTCTTTTCAGTTCATATGGCTTTTTGATATGATGGAATAAGTTTATTTTTATGTTTTGGTACATTTTCAATTTTCATTTTGGAAATTTTTGAACAAAACTGCTCACTCAGCGGTTTCGTAGCGCAGACAGTGTAAAAAGGGAGAAAAGCACTACGAAATTGCTATAGAAACTTTTCTTGCCCTTTTTCATCAAATTTTGAGCAGTAAAAACATGAAATAAGAACTGAAAATGCTGAGGAGGATGTATTTAAAGATAATTAAGTTAGTTTTGGAGGAAATAGTTCAATATTTTGAAGAAAAAAGGGTAAAAGAGCGATGTTACGAAAGGCTCTACGAAACTGTGTTGTTTTCATAACACAATCTATTACAGCCCATCAAACAGTTTGGAGATGGTTTTGGACAGCTGGAGCTTAAGGAGGAGATTTGGCATGTGTTAATTCAATTTCTAATAGCTAAGGAGCTCTAAATAATGAGTTCATGGTTGTCAGAATGTTCCAAGAGTGCAAAGGACCCTATGCCTACAAAACAGGGGATTGTTTTCTACTTTGATGGAGGTCAGTATTATGGTCATAAATATTTGAAGCTTATCATCCAGATTCAACCATGTGTGAATACACTTGGAAAATGATGTAATTTAGTTTAGATAAGGTTGTTATGGATAGAGATAAGGAATTTGAATCCTATTTGTAATAGGATTGTTTATTAGATTAGCTATCTTTTTGTAATAAATACCATGTCATATGGTTGTGAAAGGTGTCAAGAGTCAAGAATTCAATGTATCTAGCACAAGATAAGATTATCTCATGTTGTAAATGGTCTATAAAGGACCAATAATTCGAATGCACAAGGGTTGGACAATTTTAGCAAAAAACTGTGCTTATTGTAAGTGACTGGTTTTTAGCTAATACAAAGATTTCTACTTAGCCAACTTGAGATTCAGAAGGAGTTCTAGTGTTTTCTTGTTCTAATTTCATATTTTATTATCCTATTGTAGTGATTTTTTCCTATGTTACTTAGAATTCATCTTTGATGCTCTGACTTCCTATATAGATAAACTGACTATGTTTTTTTACAATTTCACATGTGTATCTCTTGACTAAAACTCTGATATGACTCAACTTCCATGTTAAGTAGATTTATTGGTTTGCTGAAGCTATTTTGACTCCATAAGCCCAATGTGTACTTGCTGATGTGATTTTAAACCTACATTTATCATCTATCTGATTATTACCCCACATAGAGTTAGCCATCTATATTTTTATCAAAAAATCATTAACCCTTTTGAGAGAGCCCTCTTAGGTTGAGGAGGCTAAGCCTCAATCAAAATATTGGTTTGAAATAGTTACATGAGATTGATTTGATTAGCAACATATCAAGTCCAATTTTGTGATAACATTTTGGTGCATCTGTCGGGAGTCTGAAGATTATATTTTCCCGAAATTTTGAAGCTGAACTTCTGAAGGTAGCGGTAGCTCAGGAATATTTTCAAGGATGCATCTACCTTGGTGACTCCATTCAAAATTTATATGATCAAAGGTGGCTTCGAGAAGGAGATACACGAGGATTAATCCTGACCCAGATCCACTTACCATCGTTGACAATCCAAACACCATTTCTAGAGGTAGTAAGGGCATTTTTGAAATATCAGGTACTCCATCACATTCAAAGTCCTTATGCTATGAAATTTTAAGAATTCCTAAAGATAAAAGAGTTGATGATAAAATTCATGAAGTTTTTTTTAGATCAGAAAGTGAAAAAGAGCTAACTGAATTTATCTTAGACTTGCATAAGAGAGTTATTGATACCTCAGCTCTAGTAACACAGGAAGAAAAAGAAGAGTTTTGGGAAGTTGTTACTTCTGAGTTGTTGTTGGAAAAATATTCTTTAGATAAATTGAAAGAGCTTGATACTTTTGAAGTCTTGTTTAAAAGTAAATATGGTTTACCTCTTCCAAATTTGAGTTCAATTGTTAATGGACCACAAAGACCAAACAGTCCTCCTCATAGCAGTTTTTCATCATCTATTTCTGCCATCCCTAAAGCTACTACAGCCCCTTTAACCATGGCTATAAATATACCTCCTCCACCTGCTACACCTACTAGATATGCCCCTCTTGTTCTTCCAGCTGTCTTACATGACCTCCCTAGCAAATATGCTGCTAGAATCAAAACTTGGGGAAGTGATGAAGACACTATAGTAGAAGAACATGTGGATCAATTTAATGATATCATAGACAGGGAGGAGGTTGATGATGAAGATGTTAAGTTGAGGTTGTTCGCTCAAAGTTTTACTGGTGAAGTTAGGAATTGGTATAAAGCCATTACTCCTAGAATTATTCATAATTGGAATGAGTTTAAAGATAATTTTTAGAGAAAATGGGGAAATACAACTAATCTAGTACAAGCCCTCACCGAGTATAGCACTTTTAAGGAAGCTACTGATGAATCTGTTCAAAACTTTTCAAATTTTTTTAACAAGGTGTATGACTCTATTCCTCCCATTTGAAACCACCACAAGCCTTAGCTCTGATGAGATATGCTGAAGCTTTTGACTATGAGTTTTCTATACTACTGAGAGAAAGATAATCCCCTTCACTTGTTGAAACGAAAAATGATGCAGTGGAGTTGGAGGCTAATTTGATAGCAGCTAAAAATTCAAAAATGGGTAAGACTAAGTTGAAAGAAGAAGAGAAGCCTTCCTCCTCTACTTCTCAGGATAAGCTGGATTCAATGTTGTAAACAATGAAAACGTTGATGGATAGATTGGCCCTTGGGAATACCTCTGCTCCTCTTGCACAACATGAACCTCAATTTAGAAACCCTCAGTTTAGGAGACCTCAGAATCAGCAAAGACCAAGGGAAAATAGAAATAAGTAGCCTGATCCTCCAGTGAGACCTCCTTTCCAATAGAATTTGGCCGATGAAGAAGATGATCATGAAATTCCTGAAGAGTCTATTCATTGTTTAGATGAAGAAATTTCTAGAATTTTCTTGACTAAATAAGAACATGATCAATCAGACCAAAGTAATCATTGAGAGGAAACATCAGATTATCTGAAAGGGTATCAACATGTTATTTTTAAGATGCAAAAATAATACAATCTCAAAAATATAAATGTGCCTATCATTGCCAACAAAACATAGCCTAAGAAAGGTACACCTAAGGTTTCTGATGGTAGGAAAGATGCTCCTAAGATCGCTGAAGTTAAGAAAGATACACCAGCTATTCCTCCTATCAAAGAAGCTGAAAAAACGTTTTTCTATTTTCAGCCTTTAGAATGAAATTTCTAAGATTAAAATATGAGTCCCTTTTGGTGAGATTCTCAAGGTAAATGAATATAGAAGCATGATTTTCAAAATTTTGAATTCACAACCAAGAGCTACTGATATCTTGAATGTATTAGAGGATCATCCAACAATATACTTGGGTCCAAGACTTGAATATGAAAAGAATGAGGAGGTGCCTCCTTTTTATGTGAGCCTTAGCATTCACGACATGAAATTGCATAATGCTATGTTGGATTCAAAAGCCTCTCACAATATTATACCTAGAGTAATCATTGAAAGAATGGGGTTAGAAATAACTAGGCCATATAAGGACTTGTTTTCTTTTGATTCGAAAAGATTTCAATACATTGGTTTAATCAAGGATGTTTTCGTTGGTCTAACGCAAATTCCTGCTAAGGCTGTGGTCATGGACATCATGGTAGTAGACATTCCACCAAAGTTTGGTATGCTATTATCAAGGTTATAGGCAGCGAAAATCAAAGGTACAATGTAGATGGACCTTACTTATGCCACCATTCCTGTTTTTGGTGGGCAAATAAGACTGTATCGAGAGACAAGAATGGCCTACATGGTGAGTATTAAAGACAAACCCCAAAATTTTCCAATTTATGCTCTTGATACTGAACTTGGTTCTGTTATTATTTTCAATGAGTTGACTAATGAAGCAGAAGACGAGAGGAAAGAAGAAAATCAGAGTTCCGAAATTCGGCAGTCTGAAAATCAGCAAACAGAAGATCAGCAAGTCAGTGATAAGGAGGTGGAAGGTTGGTGGTAATTGCATTTTGATGGATCAGCAGGCAGAGAAGGAGCAAGATCAGGGATTTGGATGACAAGTCCAAGTGATGAGAGTAAGTTCTTTTCCTATAAATTGAACTTTGATTGCACGAATAACATGGTTGAGTATGAATCCTTGATTTTGGGCCTAGAGGTTTTGAAAAGAATGAATGCTCAAAACATTTATGTTTTTGGAGATTCAAAGTTTTTTATTAAATAGGTTGAAGTTGTTTATCAAACAAAGGATATAAGGATTAGGGCATATAGGAACTCAGTTTTGGACATGTTGGAAAAATTCCAAGCTTATTCATTCATGGTCAAAACTAGAGAACAACTCCATTGTTGATTCTCTTGTTGTATCTGAAAGTATTTTCATTGTTCCTATGCATTCCACAGAAAAATATGAGGTTAAGATTTGCCATAAACCAGCTATCCATGATAATATTACTCATTGGACAGTTTTTGAGGATGATCAACAAGTGAAGAAATTTATTGAGCTGAAAGAAGAGTTTGAAAATATATAAGTAGATCAGCAAAATATGCTTGCTGAGTCTAAAGGGAAGTCTAAAGTTTTGAAACTAAAGAAAAATTCCATACCAAAGGGACTCATACCTCTTGAAAAAATTTTTGATTAGAGTGATGTCTTTAAATCCCCTAAAATACAAGCTGATGATGACGAAGTTAAGAGATGTAACCTTGGTATAGTAGCTATGCCCAAAATGATTAAACTTTCAAAGTTTCTTTCAGTTGATATGAAGTTTAAGTATATTGAAATGATGAAAATATTCATAGATGTGTTTGCTTGGAATTATGCTGATTTGAAGAATATGACCCCACTATTATTCAGTATACTATTCCCATATAAGAAAATGAAAAGCCTTTCAAGCAGAAGTTAAGGAGGATCAATCCACTTCTCATGCCATTGATTGAGAATGAGGTTAAAAAACTCTTTGATTCCAAAATCATTGTCCCAATGATATTTTCAAATTGGCTTTCAAACTTGGTTCCAGTTAGGAAAAATAGTGGAGAAATTAGAACATGTATTGACTTCAGAAATTTTAATAAAGCCTCTCTGAAGGACAATTGTCCTCTCCCGAAGATGGACCAAATTTTGCAAACTATTGTTGGTTCTCAGAGAATGTCTATGCTTGATGGTTTTTCAGGTTATAATCAGATCCTTATACATCCTGATGATCAGGAAAAAAAAAACTTTTACTACACCATGGGGTACTTTCATATACGCCAAGATGCCATTTGGTCTCATGAATGCAGGAGCCACTTTTAAGAGGGAAATGGACATTGCTTTTTCTGAAGAAAAGGACAAGATGGTGGTGGTTTATCTTGATGACATAACAGTCTTCTCAAGGAGGGAAGATGATCACTTGAAACACCTATAAAGAATTCTGCTGAAGTGTAGAAGGTTTGACATCTCTCTAAATCCCACCAAGAGTATTTTTTCTTTAACTTCGGGTAAATTAATTGGACGCATCATTTCTAAATATGGGATTAAGATTGATATAAATAGGGTCAATGCAATTTAGAAGGTGGATTTTCCAAGAAGTGGGAAGGAGATTCAATCTTTTCTTGGAAAGGTAAATTTTGTAAGGCGATTTATTACTAATTTTGCTGAGATTATGAAGGAAATAACAAGGATGCTGAAGAAGGGAGTTGACATTAAGTGGACAGTAGAAGCAAGAAAATCATTTGAGGAAATCAAAAGGGCACTCACACAAGCACCGGTATTAATCAGTCCTGATTTCTCAAAATATTTCTGGTTTTTACTTTCACATCAGAGAATACTATCATTGGAGTTCTTCTACAAAAGGGACAGAAAGGTATTGAGTAGCCTATTTCCTTCTTTAGTAGGACATTAGATAACTCTGAGCTTAAGTATAATATCTTAGAGAAGCAAGCCTATGCCTTGGTGAAGGCTATCAAATATTTTACAATTTATATTTTGCATTCTCATATTGTGGCTTTTGTTCCTAATATTGTTGTGAAAGACATCCTCACTCAAGCCGATCCTGATGGTAAGAGGGGAAAATGGATTGTTAAATTGTTGGAGTATGATATAGAGATTAAACCAACAAAATTGGTCAAAGGGCAAGGCTTAGCAAAGCTAATGGTGCAGTCAAACTTTGACTGGCTTAACATAAAATTAATTGCAGAAATATCAAAAATTTCAGATGAGGAAGAAGAACTAGTCCCAATTGAAGAGAAATACATCACTTTAGATTGGTACAAGGAGGTTGTTTTTATCCTACAACATCATAAAGCACCTGATAATCTAAAAAATTCTAAGGCAAGGTTTGTAAAGCTAAAATCCTTGAGATATTTTATTTTTGATAGAAATTTGTTTTGGAAGGATACTGGCGGAATTTTGCTGAATGTTTTACTAGAAGAGGAGACTGATAAAGTAATCGAGGAGTTCCATAAAGGATATTATGGACATCGCCATTATTGGAAGGCCACAGTGAACAAGATTCTTACAGTAGGGTATTACTGGGATACAATGTTTAAGGATGTCTACAAAAAGATTGCTTCCTGCCATGAATGCCAGATTTTCGAGGGTAAGAAGAAGCTTGTACCTTTACCTTTAATGCCTATCTATGTGGAAGCACCATTTCAGTAGTGGGGGATATATTTTATTGGAGAGATTCATCCATAATCATCAGGACAACATCACTGGATTCTCACAGTGACTGGTTACTTCACCAACATTTCAAATTTAAATTTTGGCTCAATTCTTTGGCTCAATGCTCCACCCTTGAGCCATTTGTTCAACACTTTTCCTTAATAAACATAATACCTTTAATAATTTCCTACCTGCAAGTTGCACCTTATTGGAGCCTATTTCATTAAGTGATCATTTGGTGGTTAAGTTTCCAATGCAAGAGCTCCAAGAGTATCCATGATAGGGTTTCCCAGAGAAACTGTGGAAAATTCAAGTGGGCCAAGGCCATGAGAATAAAAGGAATATTTTAGGTAAGATATGACCCATAGTTTTATTGATTTTGACACTAAGATGAACAATAGTTAGAGGAACATCTGCAGATGAAGTAATAGAAACAAAATTAATTACAAGTGTTGCGACATTTACAGTGAGTTGAAACTTAATGAATTTATGAATGTTTGCATAAACTGAACAACCCCACTGAAATACCTGAAAACCATGGGAAAATAGTTTTAAGGAATATGTAACTTTGAAAAAATCCACACACCTTTGAAGGACAAATAATTATCCATATTTGTAACAAACCTTCACAACAGAGGAAAAAATATCATATAGAATAATGATATATGAGCTTTCCTTGGAAACTTTCGTTCCCTGGATACCCATGGAGAGACCTATGTATGCATAGATGCCAGATAATATAAAAAAAATTGTTCCATAAATATAACTTTGTACTACATATAACTGGAAATATTCTTGCAAAGGCAAGACTAGATTAAATAATCATAATTCACAACAATATGCAATAAGAAAACCTACTTCTTTAAGTGAAAGAGCATCATTCGTTCCATCTCCAATGACTTCCACAACATAACAATTCTTTTTCAGTGCTTGCACCAAGTGAATTTTGCTTGTAGGTGAGAATATTCCCATTACCTACATGCAAACAAAATGGTGACCCTCCCATTAGAATTTTATTTTCAAGAAGTTGTTTTAGGCATGCTTTTTTCCCTTTTTTACTTGTCTGTTTCTATTGGTAGGGAAGTATTTTTGTATCTGTCTCTCTCGTTGATCAGTGTATGTGCGAAAATCCCTCCCTTCAATGATTGTATGCTCTCCTATTGGTTATCGTACATGGAGTAAGCCACATTCAATAGCTATAGCTTTTTTTGTGTAAATGTTATCACCAGTAACCATGAAAACCTATAAAAATGAATGGATGAGAAGAAAAAATTAAGGTTGTAAAAGTAAAGGAAAATAACCAATCCAAAATATTTTAAGCAAGCATGTTTCTTGAAACCCATATATAACGGGAAGTTGAAAATATGAAGTGTTATACTAACTTATTATTGCATTTAATGCCACAAAATTTACATGATCTTCTACAAATCATCTTCTACACAGTTATAGGCAATATCATAAATCCATATATCTCATGTTTTTATTGAACAAGCTAATCTTTTATTGGCTGAATATAGGGTATTTTATCATCTATTATTTGTTGGGTTAACAAAAAAAAAAAGAAAAATTAGTACGACGTACACACTTGTCATGAAATAACCATTCCAAGAACATTATTGATTGAAGCACACATGATATTATCTTCAACTATTACCTTCATGCAAGAATTTTGCACATTTCCCTAGCTTCTTTTACATCATATCTGCATGGATCATGGAGAGTTAAACATATAGTGTCATGTTGGACATAAAAAAAGTGTAAATAATAACAATAAAAAATTCATGGGTAAGGAGACATGCTTAGAGGTAGTAAGAATTTATGGAAAAAAAAAAGATAGCATAGACCAAATTAAACATTCAAAAAACATTTTTTTATGCTCATGGGGGCCAACTCAATTGACTATCTCTATGTTATGAAGTGTTATGAAATTCCTACTAGTTTCTCCCAAGATGACCACTGTTCCACCAGCAATGTATTCACATCCATCATCTCCTACTCCTTCAACCACTTCTTTCACACCTGAATTCCTCACAAAAAACCTCTCTACTGCCATGCCATTGAAGTACGCTTCTCCCCTTATTTCCACATATAGCACAACATTCCCAATGACAATGTTTTCATTAGGATCAGATTGGCTTCTTCTAGGAGGATACCACTATCTTGTCTCGTAATAAACCCTTACAAACATAATCACTTATGTCCCATTCCAAGTCTAGGGTAACACCTGAACAAAGGAATGCCCCAAGGATCTGACCTACACTTCCTTGTTATTTTACAAGAATCATGTATGTGGGAAAACCTGTCGTATTGTATCTTTTTATAACTTCACGGATAGGCATTTTACCATAAGCTATATTGGCATTCATTATCAGCATCTACATGTAATCAGGTATACCTTTCTCTAGAGCTGCATTTGAAATCGTGATCAGCTCTTGCTCCAAGGCCATATCGAGGCCATAATCTTTAGCCTAAACACAATATTGAGCAACTTCTTGGTGAATCTCCACTGCAGGCCTAAGTATCAAATAAATATTAGCATTTTCATGCTTCCCATTACTATTTATAACCTACTTATCAATATCTAGCATATTTTCATGGCTGACCATCTCCTTTACAATTTTGAAACTCATCTCAAACATAATTTCACAAACCTCTTCGACAAGCATGAAGAAGAAATTAATTACACGTTCTAGTTCTCCCGCAAATGTTTCTTTTAAAATAGGATCCTCAGTAGCAATACTAACTAGACATGTTCTTTTGTGACATTTTGGCATCTGATGCAACCTAGACTGATAAGGGGTGATGTAATAAAATCAAACTGTTCTGCATCGAGTAGAGAAACTAATGAAAACATCTCTTCTTGTTTTTAGTTGGCCATCTATTTGTATATGTATGGCCATGCAAGTCATTAGCCACCAATCTCTGATGAGCCTCTGTTAACCCAAGTTCCCATGGAAACCCAACATTTTTTATTCTTGTCCAATGAGATCGAGATGCTCCAGTATCATCGTCGTGTCGTGAAATAAATACATGTTTTTAATGGCCTTTTTCTACACCACTTTCTATCACTCATCTCTAGGTTCAGAGACCAACTTTATGTTGATTCTAGCTCTTGGATTAGGATTCTGCATCAAAATCCATCAAAATAGTTAGATACATATTTCTCACCTTCTAGTAGTGCAAACCTCATATCTTGAACATTAAACCTTACAAAATGAAAAGGCCCCCAATGTTTGGTTCATAGGAAGGCAGATGGTTTTGACCAACTTTAGTTGATGGTCCTTTTAGGAGATGTGCATTTCATTTTTTAGGCTCACAAAAATTGGAAATTGTGTGTGGTTCAAGAAAATAGCGATTGGGAAGAAAGATAATACTCAAAGAAGCCTCCAAATTCCAAACATCCAGAATACATAAAATTATAGCCTACACTTAAGATGAAATTTATGCCTATGCATTTCATGTCAGAAAAAAAATGGCCCTACTAGTATTTAAGCATAAATTATGAAATTAATTTTTCACATATTAATTGATAGAAATACATATAAATTTCAAGCACAAAGACTTCCAATCTTCAACTGGAATGCCCAACCCATCTCCTTCCAGGATATCCCAAGGGATGCCAAATCCTTAGACCAAAGGTAAGAACTGAATAAAAACAAAATAGTGCATAACATAACAATGTGTACATATTCTTTAAAAAGTAAAATGAAAATTTTTCCTTTATGTCAACATTACTCTATAATTTTCTTAAAATCATAAATAATTTGTGCTATATATTCAATGGAATAAATATCATGATGAGGAGGGCTAATAAGCCCCACATCAGTAGTTAAGTTTCCTCTAACAACAATATCACCAATAACTTTACGGCCATGAATTTCACCACCCTCACGAGGCTTTTCATCCTGTATAGGAACATTTAAAATAAATGTTAATAGCAAATACCTAGTGTAGTGTAGGAGGGAGCCTTCACATGCATGCCTGAAATTATACAGTGCACAAAAAATTTCATTTTCTCTTTCTCTGGGGTTGGTTCCTTCTCTTTTGATGTTCCTTATTCCTTTTCTTCCTCTTCATAATCTATGTAAAAAAAATTCTTCTCAAGTAAATTATGACCTTTAATGTATTTTCTATCACAACTATAAAAAAATGTTTTTTTCTCTTTTTCCCCTCCAATTATTTTGATGTCAACCTTGTATGTTTTGGAAGGCTAGGAGAAGAAACACTTCCATATTTATAGTTTTGATTGGTAGACTCCTGTGTTTCCATAATTTTTCTTTCAACTTTTCTTTTCACCCTGAATTCCTTCTCCAATGAATCAGGTTCCCAAAGGTGAACTGCATGTTGTATGTTATCCTTTAAAGTCCCTATGAAGACATCAATCCTATTCTCCTCTCAAATATCAATTACCCTCATTCCATTTTCAGAATTCCTCAATGTGCTTCGTCATTCAACCCTTTTGTTTAAGATTTATCAATTGGATAAAGAAGGTTTTTCTCTTTGTATCCTCATAATGTGCTATCATTTCCTATGCAAAAATTTACCAAGTGACAAATATTAATCTTGGTAATAATAAGCCTAAAAACATGTCTTGGAAATAAGTGAAAATCATGATGTTATCTCAGAATATGTGCTCTCCCATACTACCACCAGTATCCTCTATGAAGTTCTTTCCTGTCTAAAGAAAATGCAAATGAGAATTTGGTCGAATGGCCAATGGAGAAACCTCCATCACAGATGGAATTTTCAAAATTATGGGCACATATACATATGAATTCACATATTTTCCATTCATCCTGTAGAACTTGAAACTTGATAAGGGTGGATAGGTCAGGAAGCTCGGGAACACAACAAAGAAATAACAGAGCATCTCTATTGTGCCAAGTGACACTGAATGAGGTCAACTTTAATTAAAATTTTGAACTATAAGAGACAGAGGAAAAGAATTTTGAAGCACATAATTTTGAAAATTTGGCTACACTTTATAAATAAATTGATGTTTTTAATTATTTCATGGTGTTTTTAATAGTGATAAGTGTATTTGAGATTACAAAAGTAGCTTCTATTTCACGATAAAATCTGTGTGTCTGTCTGCCAGTAAAATAGCTATAAATGAAGTTATGTGAAAAGCTAGAAAAGGAAAGTTTGTTTATTGTAGAAACCAACAAAATAATAAATATGAGTGATTCATTATCATCCTAATATACATACAACTAGTTTATGAGGCAATATAAATACTCTTCTTCTTGTTAAAAAATTCCTGAATTTTGTTTATAAAAAATATATCAAAATGGGAAGTTTTCCCACTTGCAAGAAACTCCAGGAAAGATAGCATTCAACAAAAATGAAGAAAATTACACCATAATTCCATACATAAATACCTTGGAAATATTATTAGAGAATAAGTTAACATATACTCCTTTAGGATGCATGAGTTCACTATCTTTTTCTATAATATTCCTCTTGATCACCATGGTCACCAAGAAGAAAACTTCCAATTTCTCACTTGACCCAAACCAGGCCTACAGAACACTATATACCCTTCTCCCATATTTGTACCCAAACTTCCCCCTAAAATGCACCCTATCTCCAAACCAATGATACATCATTCATCATATGTCTTATAATAATACAAAATTTTACATAATCAAATTTCCTTTTTCTTCTTCCTATTTCTAAAGCCCCTAACTACATCATCAACATCATTGTTCTCTACTTGTGTTTGGTTCCTTTCTTGCATAGCTGATCTAATCAGGTACTCACGATGTCTGGTTTCATGCAGTGATGGGGCATCGCCTACAAAAAATAATAATATTAAATTAAAATTGTTATTTTTTAAATATCATTGAAGTAGTTTGGTAATATTAATAAAACAAATTGAAATGACATTATTTACCTAGTACACCATTTGTCACCATTCGAACTATTGCCCCGTGTTCCTCTCTGCTGTTAGGATGCTCAAGTACAACATTCTCTATCATTTAAACAAAAAATGGTATAAGGACACAACCGTCAATATATAAGTAGAAAAAATTATAAGTAGAAATTAATTACCGTCATGGACCTCACTGATAGTAGCATTGTTGTCCTGGTCCCCACTGGAATGATCAGGTTGCACGTGACGACTATGTTCTAGAAATATTTCACTCTCAACGCATTGCTCTACAAATGGGTTATTTGGCTTGTTTAAAGTGTTTCTCCCATGATTTAAAAAAAATTGCTAGACATTAAATTTATGGATGAAAACAAACATATTGAAATGTTAACATTTTACCTTATCAAGCATAGTGGATCTTGGGACCTGTCCCAAGCTTTTAGGATGTTCAACTATGACCTGATAGCCGGAACAGAAAGAAAACTCTGTCTTCCTTTTTGGTTTCCATTCCAAATTATCCACTCTACATTGCATAAGATTGTGTAATTTTTAATTTTATTAGATGGGATTACAAAATTTCTGAAGGCAATACAATTAATAAGATGTTTAGCTACTTACAATTCTTGCGGCTAATTTCACGTAGTCACCCTGGCCTAGCTTGTGTTGCCCGTGTTTTTCTATCCTAGCTTTGGTTTCCTTCGATGTGTTAGGAAACCTATTATCAAAAGCTTGAAGTCAATTATGTAGAGAAATTTTATTTTAGGCATAGAGAAAATTAAAGCTATTGAACTAAACTTGTAATTTACCTTGAGGGTCCAATTGGAATTTTTCCTTCTTTCTTGGCCTTTTTCTCTTTTCCATCCTCGATGAGTGCTCTCCACTCTCTCTTTGGAATAATGAGAGGACACTCGTATCTAGAGTTATTTTCCAGATACGTCCTATAGGTGTCCCGCGTATATTTGAGATATTAGCGAACTGCCCGGGCGACTGATGTTCTATCAAATGTGTTTGCCCCAAGGAGGTCTTCTAAATAATCTAGAAGTTCTTTTTTCAGGTTGGAATTCTAGGAATTCAACCTTGTGCATATGGTTGGGCCAAAAATTATCATCGCCTTTCCCTCCATGGCCCTATATAAATCATTGTTTCCTACACAGAAAAAGATATTATCATTAATTTAAAAATAATAATCATGATAAAATATGTTTTAGATCAAGTACATCAAACTGTTAAAATATTAGGAATTACTTGGGAGTTATACTTACTTTATAGGAACACCTTCATTGTTCACCAAAAACATGCCTGGAATGGTCCTTGTGGAGGTGACACGTGTAGCTCTAGGAAATGCAATCGTAAATTTAGCCATATCACCCTCATCACTAACACCACATTTAGCGGTTGGTTGCGTGTCCTCTTGGTGGTGTGTTTCTTGGTTGCTACCTAAATGTGTACGAGGTGTATGAGGGGGTCCCTCAGGAATCTCTTGCCTTTGTTTCCCACTACCACTAGCACTAGGGACAATATGTTACACAAAACGGTACATACAAAAGATTTTTTTTGTTAGTTTAGTTAATGTAAAATTTGTAAATCAGCCTATCACAATTGATATTATGCATAAAAATAAAAATATCCTTTTGATTTTGGGTTATTACTTCATATGTATCAAGTTGGGTCATAACTTGTTATATCCTTTATTATATTTCAGGTGTTTGAGGGACAATGTCTATCCAACTCTCAAGTTCCTTATTTTCACTTTGAATCTTTTTTCGCAGCAAAACAAATGGACTTGGGGATGAATCCAAATATTCCTTGTTGAGGCAATCATGATGCACACCATGGCTAGGCGTCTGCATATTTGAATAAAATCAACATTATTTCAATTATGTAAATAATTAAAATACCTGCAGATAGAAGAAGTTTGGCACTTTACATGTTCTTCGAGTTGCCCCTTTCCGCGATCATCCCGCCACATTATAAAATAATAAGAACCATGAAATATATTAAAAAAATTATTAAAGATAAAGAAGCTAATCTAAAAGCAAAATTTTTATTTGTTTACCTATCGTGAGGTTTTTCATGTGCCATGATAAGTCTTCCATATTGCAACAAATTTAGAAATGTCAAACGACATTTTGAACATTGTAAAAGATAAAAAAAATAATACAGTAAGTAACGGTTGTTTAAAATATAGGTGTTGCATAACTAACCACACATTACTATTGGATGTATCTAATCTATTCACATGGAAATCCACTAATAACTCTTCCCTCAGAGCTATCTTTTTTATTGCACACATTACTACCCGGTTTCCTTCACGTCCCTCAAATATGAAATTTGGTTGTTTGTTTGTTGTCATGGGTCATGTGCTATTTATAAACCCTACGATATTACCGGAAGCTTTAGGCCTTCCATCAATATAGATAGCATCTCCCTTATTTTTATCATCTCTTAAGAGGAAGAATACAAGAACCTCAAAAATTGTTAAATTTAGAAAACAATTATTATCATTTAATAGATTAGAAACATTTAAGTAAGAAATAAGTCTTCTTGCTTGCTGAAATCAACAAAATGAAGTTTGATGAAAAAAAAAAAACCTACATGTGTTGCAAAACCACCTCCTAAACCAATAATTTATTCTTCCCCTCGATCTAATATTGTAAAAGAAACTAGTGGCATACCTATTCCCCCACCTCGATCACTGCCTCTACTGCATGCTCATGGTGTGCCTCCACCTCCACGTCCTAGAGGCATGCTAAAATCGGAAGGACCATCAGGAAATAAAGTGCATCGGGCTCCAGATATTGTTGAATTCTATGAATCTTTGATGAAGTGAGAAGCTAAGAAGGAGTTTGCTACTATGGCATCTGCAGCATCTGATGTTTCATATGTTTAGAATAACATGATTGGAGAGATAGAAAATCAATATGCATTCCTCCTATATGTAAGTGTCAGATTTAGAATTCCTACAGAAAATAAACAGATTCATTAATGCACACCCTTAGCAAAGTACCTGTCTTTTGAAGCTCGAATTGTATGATAAGAGATATGTAAAATTATGCATGAATATTAATACCTTATCTTACATATTCCTAGTCTTGAGATCATAGCAAAGCAGCCATGGTAGCTCTCCTTGCTTATATAATGAGGGGAAACCAATATGGCCACCCCTTGGTTCCACGATGTATGATTCTTGAAGTACAATTTTATTGTTTTGTTATGATATGTAAGATGTGTTTCCAAAAAGCATTATTCATTATATGGATTTTATTTGTATACATATAAAATTTTAAAATTTAAAAAGTTCACTAAAAAAACTTTGATCATTCTCGCCCTCTCTCTTAAATTGATTAAGGAAGAATTACCAAAAGGTATGTGACTTCATCATGTCATCTATCTTATCATAATATTGGTAGCAACCTGAATAAGGGACACCTATATCAGACACAAAATTTTATACTAAATGAAAAATTTTCTGCACAAATCATGCCCAGTGTTACCATTTTTAGTGTTGTTTCGATGCTCAGCTGGGGTATTTCAAAATCAAAAGTCATAGCGCAATATTTATCGGGATTTTTTTCTATTGTTGTAGTGTTTCTATATTCAAAGGACTGAAAAAAGAAACTTGCAACACAAATATATGGTTTATGGAAGAGAGTTGAACTCATAATCCTTCCTTAGTGGCATGGTTTTGAATTCTGTCACTTATATGGTCATTAAAGCCTGTAAAACAACAATAGTGTATCAAATATATCAGCATAAATGGATTAAAATAAATGATCATAAATCTGAGTAAAGATTTGAATTTATATCATTGCTAAATCTTAGAAAACAACACAAATAGATGAGAAGAAAAGATACCAGGAAAAAAAATAGGATCAAACTCTTTCTTCTGAAATATAATAGTTTAAAACCTTAAAACCTCACAAGAACAAGAGAGAAACAAACCACATTATCACAATGTGCTATATTACCCTAGACAAACTAGGGTTTCAGATATTCACTAACTCATAGATTTACAAAGAAACCAAAAACATTTATCTCAGAAGAGAGATGAATGTATATTCAACTTGAATGAAACCAAAAACATCCCACCTAAGAATGTATAGATGGAAAAAAAGAGAATAAGAATGTAGTAAAGGAAAACACTCGATCTTCTCCTTGAATGAGATTAGAAATTTGTGGCACACACATGGTGAAAATTTGCAACATAAGATTTATCTAAGGGAAAGGAAAGCACTACACAAACAACGGCAGGAGGTAGAAAAATGCTAAATGATCATAATACCAAAATAAATTGAAAATATTTTCTTTGGAATAATTAAACCATGTTTCTTTATGGTGTCTCTTGACATTTACTATTAACGAATTTCATAGAAAATTTAATTCCCCCTTCAGAAAATGGTGAAAAATCCGTGCACCCTACAAGGCTTTAATAACAATTGCTATACTAGAATGAACCTAATCAGCTTCATTAAATATCGCTGCACAAAGAGCCAAGGATATCAACAGAACAAGAAAATATATATTTACTTATTGTAAAATAATTACAGTAAATTTTTATTATTTTTTCCTCATAAATCCACACTTCCTGTCCAATCAATAATCACAAATCCACACTTCCTTTCCAATCAACAATCATGATACAAAGAGGACCAGTGGAACCAATCAAAATCATGATACAAAGTCTCCCACACAAAGAGGACCACCCCTTGACACAAAGAGGACCAGTGGAACCAATCAACAATCACGATACAAATTCTTCTAGGGTCAAAGTTGTTTAAAAGGCTGAGAGTGGTGGAGAAACATAACCTCAATTTGGGGTTTTTCTGGGTCTACATAGACTATCACTGGCAGGACTTGTGCAGGAATTTGGGTTGGATTTTAGGAGGAGACAGGGGTTGGAAATACGAGATATTTTGGGAGGGAAATTATAGGGGAATTCTAAGGCCATTCTATTGGTTATTTGGGACGAATTAGATCAACACACTATTTTGTGGGTCTTCTAGAAAGTTACATCAGAGCTGAATTCTTTTCAGCTTTTGTTGACCTTGATGAGAAAGTACACCAACTGAAGTTTTAGAATTTTTTTAGCACTTTGGAGGGAAGAATTTATGTTTCAAGTATAGCAGTAGTAGCAGAAAAATTCTAGGCCAGTGCAGAGAATGGAGTGGATCCTATCTAACACTTGGGAAGCATGATTATTACCTGGATTTGGCTCTGCTTGATGTATAAAACCCAGGTTCTCCTATTGCCAACTATTGTACTCAATTTCCACAGTTTAATAAAATGGCTCAACCTTTCTGGTGCAACTAATAGTGTAACTAATTTTTCTGTGTGTATAAATTTTTTGTGGCATGTCTATGATTTTTGTTTTGTTATCACTTAATATTTCCACTAGGAATATTGTAGATGGAGTCAACAAAGTGCCACCAGGAGCTGGATAGATTTGTGTGAACCAGGTAGCAGGAAGAAGTTATTTGGAAGTAGACCTTATGGGGAATCTTAGTTAAATCATGAATTATGTTTTGCAAATTTGAACATTTTTTGGGGAAGTTTTGTAAAATATATGGGAGATATCAATGTAATATTGTAGTGAAAATTTCCTAAGGAGGCAATAATTTTTTTTTATGGTTGTATGGGAAATTTGAAGCAGCAGAAGTTATAGAGGCATGTTAATGGTACTGGCCATGAAATCCATCTTTTTTAATAGTAAATATATTCGTTATATATATATATATATATATATATATATATAGAGAGAGAGAGAGAGAGAGAGAGAGAGAGAGAGAGAGAGAGAATTTCCATATTCGTGGATTTTTCCTTATGGGCATGAAATTATTTTAAAATGCATTTAAATTGTAATAGCTCTATTAGTACATAATTTTCACTGACATAACTAATCAATAGTCTAGGGAAATTTTCGACATTCAGGTTGTCTTCCTTAACAAAAATTACATGCACAGAAGAAACTTGCAAGTATCTTTTCCTACCTATTGAAAAATATGCCAAAATAACTTTGAATCTAGTCATTCAAAGCACATATCATCTTGTTGACAATTGAGACGATGAAATTAAAAGACTTCAGACAACCAAGTGCATTCGTCTCAAGAACAAAGAGTTCCACAAAATGAATAAATATACTTTCATACACTACAATAAAGTGTATGTTTTCAACATTAAGCAGTTACTCCTTTATGTATTTCAGTACAAATGCCTATATACATGTAGAATAGAATTACTATGCAAATAAGAAAGTTGTAAAAATTAATACCTGAACGCTTGCGATCATGAAGCTAACAATGGAATGACATGTAATTTCAAGCCCTTATGATAGTATACCACATGACCTCTCAAACCTTGCATTCTTAATTTCTTTCATAGCTTATCCACTATAGGAACCTGCATAACAATAGACTAATTTAGATGAGCAAGACATTTAGCAAAAAGCTTGAGCAGAAATATGTTAAGAAGTGATTGGCTAAAAAAATAAATGAAAATATGTTAAGCATAATAGTGATTCTACACTACAGTGAGATTTGAAACACAATTTACCAGTCAAAAAAGAATTTAATGTTCTTTTCAACACGTAACTAGAAAATCATAGAAAGAATCACCATAATGGTAAGAAATTCTCAAACTTACAATATTTGGGTACTTTATTTGAAATGACAAGCGATGTTCATTGCATCATTGTGTATCTTCAAGAACAACACACTCTGCCTTTTCCTGACATAGGATCTGGGCATGAAGCTTCAATAATGCCTTTTACAATGGCCATAAGGCCAGTGGCCTTGTCTTCTGAATTGCAATAATCCACAAAAATAACAAAGAGGATATTTCTTCTCCTCGGAATAGGAAATCTATTTGAATTATCATTCTGATCACCCTTTTCACTTGGATCTCCTGACCCATCGAAGTTAAGTGCTCATAGAGTAACCCTGTCCTTTTTAGTGAAAAATTACTATGTATTCCAAAGGCACTAAAGGCTAAGATAGGCGACTAGGGTTGCTCTTACTGCATGTCGATCTCTAGAGGCCTGGGGGAATAATATTCATCATTGTATCAGCATCTTTCATCAAATTCTCGCCAACCACATTTTTATGTTACCCTAAATTGACATTTCAATTCTAGGCATTTTCCCTGTTGTGTCTTTTCAACTGTATTAGAAAAACAAGAACTACATATTTTTCATCATATTATACCATATTGTTGAGATTAGATTTAGGGTGATTGTATCATCAATGTTGTATGATAAGGTGAAGAATCGATGATTCAGCCCAATTGGAAATCCTGGGTGAGGTGCATGGCAGACGCAGAGCCGCATTCATGGGTTCTTCTATGTTTTGGGGACCACCTCATTACTTGCATCATTACTTGCAGTGGTTTCTCTCAGGATATACACATGGCAGGCCCAGTAAGATCAACCAAAACATATTAGCACCTAAAAGGCCATTGATTTCTAGTTAATCCCTACCCTCTACCGTGGCAAAATTTTTGGTTTGAATAACTTCTGTCAATGTATAACATTAGTGTGAATTTTATCTATCTGGTTTTCCTTCCAATCTTCTTAAATTTGGAGTGGGAAAATTAAATTTCAAATGAAAAGCCCAAAATTATTACCATAATCATAATGTAAAAGACTATTATTTAAATATCATAAAGTTTTTAAACTTTTTTTAAGTATTTAAAGGTTATAATTTTTTTTTAAAAAAGAAAGGTAATTGAATTTGTAAGCTATTACATTTTCTCAATTTTTTTATTTGTTTCATTGTATATAACCAGTTTATGAGACTGAGAGGGATCAAATCTCTTTCACTCCAAAAGAGGTTTGCACCTAAAGAAATATTTGATTCCTCCATCTCGACGCTTGGTAGATTTAGAGTTAAGATGGATCTAAATTGGTTTAATTATTAATTATAGTTATATTTATTATTTTTTTTTCTTTTTTTCTTTTTCTTTTTGTAATGCATTCAAAATGTTAAAAATTACATCACAACATCTCTACCATGGGAGAGGAATTCAATGGTGAATGGGCTTTGGACAATGTCAAGCTCTAATATCCTTGTCAAAATGAAAAATAAGATTAAATGATAACCATGATATTTTTATTCACATGATGTATAAATTTTAAGTGCATAGCTCGTCATCGTGATAAACCCTTTGAAGACACACAAATACTCATCAAATATGGTTTGCATATGAGATGTTGGTTTCTTACTATTAGAGCCACATGAAGGAGGAGGGGTTGGTGAATTATGCATTGAGGAGCGGGTTTCAACAAATTCGGGCTACTCGCAAGGAATCTATGTCCACCATGGTCCACCATCTCTAAATATTTTCATTGAAATCTATGTGGAAAGTTTCCCAAATGAAACAAGCTCACTATGTATTCAATCGAAGTACAATATTATCAGTGGAAACTTCACCGAGAATTAAAAAATCAGTTTGTATAGAGTGAGTACTATCATTCTAATTAGGTTATTTTTTCAAGTATTTTAGGTGCAGTTGCCCCTATTATGCATGCCCCTTTCCAATGAATTAGTTGAAAGGATAGAATGTACATTGACATTTCTTTGATCATGCAAATGGTATTTTATGTGTACATAGGTGGTAAATGAGATGGGGCATCCTAATTATTTCCCTTGGATCATTTTTAGGGAGGTTTATGGTTTTAATGTGTCATTGCTTACATAATAACATATGATAAGTACGGTTGTTTTCCATGCTTGTTTGGTAATGCACCTATGAACATTTTTCCATTCTACTTGAGAGGCTTAGGGATCATTGTGGCTCCCTTAGAGGGATTTCCTTTGCAATATTTTATAGGATTTGTAATGTAGGTGCGTTCTAAACCTAGTGTGTTGCTTGGATGGATACAATATATTGTAGCCACCATTTCTTTACCACTAAAAGTGTCATTTCATGTGAATAGTGATGGTAACTGAGCTAATTACTGGGTCCTCCTAAAGTTTGGTTATAATCATTTGTATGGAAATAAACTTTTACTTTGAATCCATGTATACTTGTAACATATGAGTTGTAATGTTAACCATGTTCCTCAATGAAGGAACTTGTAAGAAAACCTATCGCCTTTCTACTTGTAGTCTCAAACTTTCTTGTGGCTCCCTAATAGGGATTTCCTTTTCAATGTTTTTTCAAATTTGTATTGCAAGTTGGTGTTGAGGCTAGTGTGTTACTTGAAATGCTACAATGTGTTGTAGATTACATTTCTTTGTTTATTTTTTATTGGAATTTCATGCAAATAATGGTGGCAAACAATTCACTCAGTGAAAAGAGTGATATTGTCGTTTATGCTCATTTATGGAAACACTTGTAAACATAATTATCACCTTTCTACTTGGAGAATTAGGTTTTATTTTGGGTCCCCAAGTGGGCTTTAATTTTCAATGTTCTCATGAATGGGCATAATTAATGGGTACATAGTCCAATTTTTTTCTTGCATGGTTCCAATCTATGCATTGTTGCTACCATTTCTTTTAAACCCCAATTTTTTTGTATGTGGAAGGATGACAACTCCTTTTCTGCATGTCACTCATATCAAGGAAAGTGGGAAACCATCAATGGTTCTTATGGTATTTCATTCTTTATGAGGTATTTAAGAACCACATTATGTTTTCAGGTGAGATCTTCATACTCTATATCTTATTTAAAAGACTAGATTCAAAAGACAATAGGGGTCCATACTAGCCATCAATGACTCATTGACAAAGGACGATGGCTATTAGAACCATGCCCATTTAAAGATGTAGTGAAGGAATGGAAGTTTGTTCCATTGAAGTATAAAGTGGCCTTTGGTCTAGCCTTCATGGTAGATAAATCAGAATACATTCGAGTGGTAGAGGTGTTAGATCTTCGTGTCTATGCCCATGACACATTTTAAAAAATAAATTCTATAATATCCTCTTGGAATATATCCCACTCCTTCTACTACATCATAAACATCTCAAACTATCTATGAGTGGAATATCACTCAAGTTACTGAAGTGAATAATGATTTAGTGGTGAGGGGATTAGGGACTAGGGGCTTAGGGGTTAGGGGATTTAGTAGTTAAGGATTTTAAGGGTTAGGGGCAAGGGGTTAATGGGTTATAGGTTAATCATTAACAGGTTATGGGTTTAGGGGTTAAGGGGTTAGGGTTTATGTGTTAGTGGTTTAGGGGCTTAAGGGTTTAGAGGTTTAAGGTTTAGGGGGTTAAATGGGTTAGGGTTGTGGAATTAGGTTTAAGGGGTTAGGGGTTAAGGGTTTAGAGGTTTAGGGCTTAGCAGGTTAAATGGATTGGGGGTTTATGAGTATATGGGGTTAAATGGGTTAGGGGTTTAGGGGTATATGGGGTTAATTGGGCTAGGGGTTGGGAATTAGGGTTTAAGGGGTTGGACTTTTAGGGTTTATGGGGTTAAATGGGTTAGGGGTTTAGAGGTTTAGGGGGTTAGGGGATTTAGCAGTTAAGGATTTTAGGGGTTAGGGGCCTTTAGGAGTTAATGGGGTTAGGGTTTAGGGTGTTAAATGGTTTAGGGTTTTATGGATTCAGGGGGTTAAATGGGTTAGGGGTTTAGAGGTTTAGGGCATTAGGGGATTTAGTAGTTAAGGATTTCAAGGGTTATGGGTTAAGGGTTAAGGGTTTAGAGGTTTAGGGTTTATGGGGTTAAATGGGTTATGGGTTTAGGGGTTTAGGGGGTTAAATGGGTTTGGGGTGAAGGGTTTATGGGTTAGGGGTCATAGGGTTTAGAGTTTTAGGGTTTACTGATTAAATGGGTTATGGGTTTAGAGGTTTAGGGGGCTAAATGGGTTAGGGGTTGGGAATTAGCATTTAAGGGGTTAGGGTTTAAGGGTTTAGAGGTTTAGGTTTTAGGGGGTTAAATGGGTTAGGGGTTTAGGGGTATAGGGATTTAAATGGGTTAGGGTTTGGGAATAAGGGTTTAAGGGGCTAGGGGGTAAGGGGTTAGAGGTTCAGGGGTTTAGGGGCTTAAATGGGTTAGGGGTTGGTAATTATGGTTTAAGGGGTTAGAAGTTTAGGGTTTAGCAGGTTAAATGGGTTAGGGTTGGTTTAGAGGTTTAGGGTGTTAGGGGATTTAGCAGTTAAGGATTTGAGGGGCTAGGGTTTAGGAGTCAATGGGGTTAGGGTTTAGGGGGTTAAATCAGTTAAAATTTTAGGGTTTTAGGGGGTTAAATTGGTTAGGGGTTTGGAATTATGGTTTAAAGGGTTAAGGGTTAAGGGTTTATAGGTTTAGGGTTTAGGGGGTTAAATGGGTTTGGGGTTTAGAGGTTTAGCGTGTTAGGGGATTTTGTAGTTAATAATTTTAGGGGTTAGGGATTAATGGGGTTAGGGTTTAGGGGGTTAAATGGGTTAGTGTTTTAGGGGTTTAGGGGGTTAAATGGGTTTGGGGTGTTAGGGTATCGTGATTTAGCAGATTTGTAGACCAAATGCATAGGGTAACATGAAACCAATCTTTGGAGTCCTATGACCTAACCTTCCTAGACTCAGAGAGGGCTATCTCTATTGTATGCAAAGGATGTGAACTTTTTTCTATTAGGGTTTGATTTTAGGCTATTTATTAAGTGTAGGGTTCATTTTTTTTTTGGTTGGGTAAGATGGTCAAGTAGAATAGGTGGAGTGAGAGGTATACAAATAATTGGGCTATGGAGTCAATGAAAGTCATGGATATCTCAATCATGAAACAAGATGCATAATAGTGAAATCTAGCTTGGTCAAATGGATCCTTAAGGTATGTGTGAAGTGGAATGAACAATAAGTTGGTCAACAAAGTAGGTGTCTACGGGCAGTAAAGAATCCTTAAACAAATACCTCTTAAACAAGATGTCTCAAATACATGATCAACATAAGAACATAATCATAAGGCAGGGAAAACCAATAGCTCTTATATTATACTTTAAGTAAACAAGCATTCAAGATGAACAATTCAGTCAACCATAGAAAGCAGGAAACATATCTAACTCTTAGTGATTTCACCTTCAAGATTTAGAAAAAATTCAAGATAACAAATAACTTTAATAAATGAAGAGGGAATGCCTCCAGCTACAAAGAACTTTAAGGCAACTTCTCAAGCATGGACAAAGGGCATGATCAAAACATGGCCTCTTTTGCTAAACCTAACAAGTAATACATCAAAGAGAGATTCCAAAACAGAGTTTAAATAGCGTCAAATAGGCAGGGCTAACCATAAAACATATTTGAAACTAATGTATTTAACCATTCATGGAATAAACAAGCATAGGAGGTCTAAAGAGCAGCTAATAATTCCTTAAACAGACCCAACAGAGGAAAACACAAAGACAATAGAAACATGAAGGACTAAGGTGCCTCAAAGAATATTTCTTAACCTATACTCTTATGTTCTACTGCAGCATAGAAGGATGGAAACATAATGAAAACATGAGAAAATAATAACATAAGAGAGAAGCACTTCACCAATAACCAAGCTCAGGGATCTTGCAAGCTATCCTCCTTCATCATTAATCAAAACAACGCATTCAAAAACTTCACAAAACCAATTTCTTCTTCAAGCTCATGAAAACCATGTATTTCTCTCAAAACTTATCAAATGCCAACATTTACAATGAAAGCCCTCATGCTCTATTTAACTCAGCAAAGGAGGGAAAAACCCTAGATAGGGTTGGAAAATGTCAAAAACACTCATAAATGTCATTAATTCCCAAGAGACCATGTAAGGCCCAAGGCACAAAATATCCCATGAAATAAATGAAAAAATAACTTCTAGCACCTAATTCTAGAGTGATTTGCCTCAAAAAACACTAAAATATGATTTTGCAATAAATGAGTGTGTTTTCTTGACTTTTGGTCCAAAACACACCATGTTGTCCATTTGCGTAGTGCCACCTTAGGCAGAAAATATGTCCTTTTGCAACCACGTTTTGGAGACCTTCCCAATGTAAGAGTTTGCTCCGTGATGGCCCGTTGAAAATACTGATGAGTCTAATTTCCAAAAATACACTTGGGGTTCTCATATAGCCTCTGTAACCTGTCCAAAATTTCAAAATCCCAACAGTTCCTTGTGTGCAGCGCCAGGCCTAAAAAGGAGGCAAAATGGTGACAATTTAGGTGTTTTTTGACCTTTTGAGGAGTCAAAACTACTCCAATTTCTCTAAAATTCTGTTAGAATAGTGTGCTAGCCATAAGAAATCCAAAAATTTACATTTTTCCCTCTGAATATGCTCTAGGGAAAAGCATAGCGCGAGTGGCGTTACACTAATAGGCCTCCTAAAACTCAAAAAACAAAAAGTTACCCAAATTCCATCAAAATCTGTGGAGGTCTCCTTCAAGGGGTTTGGGAGACCTATTGAGAAGCAGCTACCAAAATTCCAAGTTTTTAATGACCTTTTGCCTCCTTTAGGGTTTGGATTACAGTGAGGGCCTCTTTGAGTTTTGCCCTTGCATCTTGATTCCTTCGGGCATAATGCTTGGTCATCTTTTCTGGAGATCAAGGCTCCATTTTATCTTCTTAAAGTACTTGTGTTCATTCTTGTAATATTGAATGATACGTTGTTCCATTTCAAAATCTCTCTCCCACTCCCTAATTTGTGCATATTTTCTTTGGAGCAGTAGTCTAGTGGCCATCTCCTCATCTTCATTATCACTGTCAAGGTCAATGAATTGGGGTTGTTGTTTAGTTTACCTACCTCCCTTACCTTTCTTATCATTTTTCATATTTTCTTTGCCCTTGTCAAGCCTTTGAGATGATGTAGATGGAAAGGTCTCTTGCCTTTTGGAGGCAGCAAACACTTGCCTTGGCCCTCTCTAGTATGTGCATGCAAGAGGTGTGATGGTGATTTTGTTGGTCTCTTTGCCATGGCTGTGATCATCATTCAGACTATGAGCCTCTTCCCCTTTTTCACTGTCATCATGACTAGGATTACCTTCATCTTCACTTGCTACACTATCATTATTTTCATAATTACTAAGGGGCTGATTGTTGTCATGACTGTCATGACTGTTTCCTTCTTTCTTGTCCTTCTGATTATTGAGGCTGGCTTCATTTTGGTCATTTTTTCCTTCCATTTATGCATCTTCCTCACTTTCTTTATCTCTATCATTTTCATCCTCTTCATTCTTTGTCTCTGCCTCATCATTTTCCTCACCATCCTCTTGCATATTATCATTGTTTTTCTCACTATCATGCTCACTGTTTCTCTCTTCAGTCTATGTGTCTACCCCTTCTTCAGTTTCATCATTTTCTTCTTCTTCTTCCTCATCAATTTCTGTCTTTGCCTCATCATTTCCCTCTTCCGCACTGATTTCATTTCCTTCATTATCAGCACTCTATTCATCTTATTTATTTATCCCATCATCATCATCTTCCTCATTGTGTTCATCATCATTACCCTCATAGTCATTACTTTGTTCATTATTTCCACTGTCATCCTCTTCATTTGATGCATCAAGAGAAAGGGAAGAAGGAATTTTTCCTTGAGGTGAGGGCACTTGTGTAGATGAGGAGGGCAAGTTTCATAGATGAGGAAGCTGTGGGCTTGTGAAGACTTCATGTGCTATGAATACCTCCCAAGGTATAACCCGTTGTTCCAACCGATGTAATACCACAATCTTGATCAAGGAATGGTGAAAAAAAAATTTCATTTGTTGGGAAGGACTCCTCCTCTGGACAACAGAAGACATTTTGTCCATACCTCTATAGAGCTAGTAGGCCAAATTGAGCATCTCAACCCTTGTGAAATGCATGATGAGTCTAATATGGTAGGAATAAAGCCTGGAGTACCTCCCCTCATAGGTGAAGTACTTCATGATAACTTTCATCAAGGGTGAAAATCTCCGTTTGAGGTGCAAGAAGGGAAAAACAGAATTGGAGCCTTGTCTGTACCTAGTTTTGATAAACGGCTCATAATAATCCTTGTCCAATTTGGCCTTCTTAAACCATTTTTCACCAATAATAGGGATACCTGTAGCATTAGAGATGGTATCTGCTGATAGTTCAAAATCCACCCCTGCAAGATTACCTGTTTGTTATGAAGGTTGAGGACAAACAACATTGTAAGCTCTGGGTGGTCTTGTACTAGTTTGATTTTCTCACAAAATTGAAAACATCCTATATTCTGGAAACATGAGAGGATCATGGGATATGAGGTGATAGCCACTGTGCTTTGGGGTTCAACTCTATTCACTTTTTTTGCTCAACTTAGTGTTCCTAAATTGATGTCATAAATTATCAACCAGGGCTAGTAAACTGTTGAAGTGAAGTGCACTATATGTGCCTAGGTATCTGTTTCTCACTACGTTGTGTTTAGTGTTTTTCCAATGTTTTTGGTTTTGTGTTTTTATTCTTAAGAGGAAAAGAACTAAGTGTTCTTAAAGAGAAGTTTTTGGTCACACTAAAACAGAGCAAAAATTATTCTAAACTATGTATGGCACTCAGAAAATGCAGAACTTGACAAGAAAAATAACTCATAGCATGAACTCAATAACTCATAACATGAACTCAGTCCAATTCATTCATTATAAATATGTTGGAATAGCTTGAGAAAAGGATAATTTTAATGCAATGAGGTTCTTCTAAGTAAACAACAACCTACAATATCACAGAGAAAATCTCATCCATGGCTAAAAATTTGTTGGAACACATTTGGAAAAGATAGTCTACAACATAGGGAGGAACTCTACTCTAAGTTAACTTATGACACTAAAATTAATCCATTCTACAACTCAAAATATCACTGTTAAACCTTATTCAAGAGTGAGAAATCTTTTGGAATAGCTTTGGAAAAAGGCAGTTTGTGAAACTATGAGAAATTGCAGAACAGTCAAGACTTCAAAATAAAATTACCAATTCTCGTTCCTATGCTAATGATGTATTAATAGAAATTAAGAACAAGAGTATTTTGTAAATAATGAAGGCCGTGAAGTCTAATTTAACATAACTAGAGTACAACTAACTAATAAAACTTGAAATATAACGAGTAGAATTGAACTAGAATGCAATCAACTAACTTGAAATACAGTGACCAAAAACTGAACTAGAATGCAATTAACCTCCGGAGTATTACAACTGAACTAAAATGAAACTAATTTCTGAAATACTACAACCCTATCTCGTTCAGTATTAGTGATATCTTGGAACAATTCATAAGAACAAGGCAGGATGTAACATTTGATGTGAGTAAGCATAAAAACATAAAGTTCATAAAAATGCAACTAAGCTCTAAAATACTACAACTATATCTCCTTCAATGTTAGTGATATTTTGGAACAATTCGTAAGAATAAGACTGACTGTAGCATCCAATGCAAGTGAGTATAAAACACAAAGTTTAGAAAAATTACTTAAAATAAGAGTGAAACAAGGCTAAAGTTACTTATCTAAACCATATGCACAAAGCTTCTCGGGTAATAGGGGCCCTCTACCACCGGATTAGCACGCAAATCTACTCAAGATTGCCTTAGATCATGCAATAAAGTCGAACTTCTTTCATTAAAGGAAAAATACTTCAAAAATAGAGTATTACGGTCTTTTGAGATCTAGCAACAAAACATCAATCTAGCTAGCTGTCTCTCGGTCTCCCGAGTCATTCTTATAAGAAATTACATAACTGCCCTTGAGAGGAAATAGGGATAAGTGTCTTCCCTAATTAAAATCAAATTAGAACTCTTGTGGAGGCCTCGTACTATGATTGAAGACATCTGTACAGTCCTTGTCCTGGTAGAAGTCTACCTCTTTAATTTTGATTTCCTCCACGTGCATAACCACTTAGAGATTTTTTCTCAAACTTCGTGGGGAGCAAGGAATGATGTGGATGAGATTTGGAATTCACACATATGCATTTTTCCTTGAAGTGACACCTGGAACCTGTGTAAACATGAAGATAGCTGTGGAATAGGCGACTAGCTACAAAATGACTGCATTCTATAGCTGAGTCTAGTCAAAAATTACTACAACAACAAAACCATGAAAATATAGCAAGTCAGTCATTGTATACATTCCTAAAGTGACTTTAATCAATTCTATTGATCATTTAAGCCTGTAATTGATAAGGGACAAAGGAAATGAAGTGAACATTTGGTGAAAGAAAAGGACATCTTTGGGGCTCAACATACCCCCACTACAAGGCTTTTGCATGTCCTCATGTAATCAATCCATATACTCTGAAAATTCTGTTAGGACATCTATCCTTCTTCTTCTGCTTTGCCTGATGTTCAATGGCCTCCTAGGCTTCCTTATGACCAACTTGAATCTCAAATTTGTAAGTGCCTTGCTTATCTTTTTTTTTTTCTTCTTCAATTTCTCACTAGCCTTGTACAACTTTTCCATTTGTAGAGAGAGAGTTGTATTCATATCACTTTTTAGCTTAACCTGCTTCTTTAAAATGTCATTTTCATTTTTTATGTGCCTATTGAGTACTTCTAACTCATATTTGTCTCTTCTTAGCACATCAATTGCAGACTCTGGTGGGCTAGGAGTTCTTCCTCTACTTTCTGAGGCTCTCTTCTCTAATGACTCAACATAATTATAGATTTGTTGTTGTGTTGGGTCTATCTCTGGAGAGGATTTTAACTAGGCCATGGTGATACAAAGTGGTTTCCAAGAATTGAACCCTCTTTTGAACATTAGAAGACATTCTCTTTAGGCTATGAAGTAAGAAAAATGGTAAATTGATTTCTTCATTTAAGAAATGCATCATTAACAGAATATGATAAACATATAGGGTACCAAACCTTCCTTCACAAGTTATAATTTTTTACAAAATGAGCAACAAATTCCGCCATTTATTCTTCAGTGCTGAGCTAGGAATGCCCTTCTTAAAAATTCAAATATCCATACCTAGTGTCTTAAGCATTTGCCTCCATGCCTCATTATGAAATTCCTTATTTTTGAACTATCGTTCACCTTGCCTGGGTAATTATGCTGCCTCTGCAATGAAGGAATCTGTAATAGTGAACTTGACATCTCCTATCTCAACTTCTGCTCCATTGAAATACCATGCAAATGTCTTAGTTACCTCCTTATGAAAACCATTGAATTTTTCTAAAAACTGTAACCACCCAGCCTGCTGTAGCATTTCTCTGATCTATGGGTAACTCTCTAGGTATTTGGTTCTGACTAGTTCAGACCTTACGATGAGACCCATGGCTTCTTTTCTTAACCTTAAATTTACTACTCTTCTATCCACGGTAAAAATGGTTGTTAGAGAGTTGTTTTTACCCCAAAGATACCTCCTCTGTTTATGCAGCAGGAATGAGCTACGGAAAGATGACATGAAATGGTTATGAGATGAGTGAAATATGGTGAGGGTGATTCACACGGATTAATGAGTTTGAGAGCTATCGTGGAGAAAGAAAAACGTGGAAAAATCTCATGAGAATTTCCAAATAATCATTGAATACTTTGGGCTAGTGACGTGACCAAATAGGTCACTTCAGTACTTAACCGTTAAGTTTTAAATGATGATTTGATGTGGCGGAGTGGAAGGTATTTTGTCCAAAGTTTTTATGATAGGTTTAATAGGCATGATCAAAACGAATAATCAAAATAAATTTTTGGATCATACATGACTTAACTATACTATAACTTTCATGATCTATCATCATAATAATTTCACAACTTTACCTTTGCCTTTCCTTTGATTTTTGTGATTTTCATATGCTTTATTCTCCTTTGAAAATAATTGATTCTTCAATATTCATAATCCCTTTTATTTTGCTTGTTGTCATAGATATGCAGGATCAATTTGCTGTTGATCAAGTGGTTACTGGACAGTTGCCTTCAGGATATCTGGCTGCAGAATGTCTGGCTGACTGCAGAATGTCTTACTGGCTACAGAATGTCTGACTAGATGCAGAATATACTTGTAGAAGATTTGAAACATGGAATGGAATGATTTATGGAGTGAGTTAGAATGGATCATGAAATATGGTGTAATGGAGCGTGAGTGAATTGAAATGTAATGGAATGAAATGGATCATAAATGTAAAATGAAGTGGAATATGAAAAGTGGCCTGCAACTTATGATTTGTATTATTCGATTGTAGAAAGAGATCAATCTTAAAAATTTGAGATGGAAATGAGGTGGATCATGGAATGAAATGAATGAAGTATGGATGAATGGAGTGAAATGGAGTATGGATGAATGGAGTTAAATGGATCATAAGTGGAATATGATATGTAAAATGGGTTTGCACTTATGATTTTGTAATAGCTGCTTGCAGAAAAAGAACAAATTTGAAAAGCTAAAGTGTCAGAAGGATTCTGATTTTCACTTTATCTTTTCTGTATAAACATGCTAATAAGTGATTAGTTTTCATGTTTATACTTTATTATTATTATTATTATTATTTTATTTATTTTATTCTTTTATTTTTCATGCATTTGAATTCAGAAAATTCAATTAAGTTGATGAAGAAGAAAAATTCTTCTTCATTAACTTCACATCATTGTTTTCCTGGAATCTCTTGACAAATTCTTCTCTTGAAAGTGGCTTATGATACAGCTTCAATCTATGGCCATTTACAAGAAAAGTGACCTTTTCTTCATCTATTTTCCTGATTTTGATTGCTCCATTGTCAAAAAATTTCATAATTTCATATGGCCCAAGCCAATGTTTTTGGAATTGACCTTGAAAATATTTGAACTTTGAATCAAACAAGAGGGCCCAGTCACCTTCTTTGAACGTCTTTTCCTTGATGTACTTATCATTCCATCTAGTCCTTTGCTGTTGGACTATACTTGTTTTCTGGACTGCATCTTGTCTGATCTCATCCAATTCATTAATCTGCTCCAATCTGTGCTTTTTTGCCTCTGTTAGATCAAGTCCTAGCTAAACTACCATTTTAAAAGTTTGAATCTAAAACTCTATGGGAAACAAGACTTGTTTTCCATAAACAAGTTCATAGGGAGTATGACCTAATGTGTTTCTCCATGTAGTTCTATAGGCCCACAGAGCTTTAGGAAGCCTGTCTTCCCAATCTCTTCTATGTAAATGAACAGTCTTTGTTAGGATCCCTTCAATGACCTTATTAGTAGATTCCACTTGACCATTTTCTTGTGGATGATAGGGAGTAGATTTTTTGTGTCTGATTTTGTGCCTCTCCATCATTTGTTCCACTAGACTTGATGTGAATTGAGCTCCTTGATCTGTAACAATTTCCCTTGGGACACAAAAACGAGTAAAAATATCCTGAAAAATAAAATTAACTACAGATGCTTCAGTAGCAGAAAGTAATGGCTTGGCCTCTACCCATTTGGTAACATAATCAGTTTAAAATAATATATATTTCTTTTGTCTTGATGGAGGACTATTGGGTCCTACAAAATCCAAAGCCCATTTTTCAAAAGGTTCAATATGTACCTGAGGCTGCAATGGCATCTCACCTGAAGGAGAAGGTTTCCCTACCCTTTGGCAACTGTCACACCTTTTGACATACTCTTTAGCATCTTTAAAAGGGATGGCCAATAATATCCTAAATGAAGGATCTTATAAGCTGTTCTTTTATCAGCAAAGTGTCCGCCACAAGGTTCATCATGACATGCCTTGAGGATCTCAGGCATCTCATCTTCCCGAACACATCTCCTAATGATAAAATCTGGACTTGTTTTGTATAACTCATTAGCAACCCATGAATATTTTTCACTGTCATAAATTATCTTTCTTTTGTCTCTTGCATTCATTATTGAAGGAAATTTCCCTGAAACTAAATAATTAGCAATGTCAGCAAACCAAGGAGTTTGAGTAGAAATTGCAAAAAGATATTCATCGGGGAATTGATCTTCAACTGGGGTATTGTCTTTGATGTTTTGGAGTCTAGATAGGAATTCAACTACTGTGTTTTGTTTTCCAGGCCTATCTAGAATGGTAATGTTGAATTCTTGTAAAATCAATAACCATCTTATGACTCTGCCATTAGTAATTGATTTGTTCATTAGATATCTAATTGTAGAGTGATCTGTGTGAACAAAAGTTTCATAGCCTGTTATATAGTGTCTGAATTTGTTTATGGCATGAACAACAGCTAAAAACTCTTTTTCAGTTACAGTATAGTTTAACTCTGAAGGAGTCAAATTTTTACTGGTATAGTAGATGGCATAAGGAATCGGGTCTTTTTGTCCCAATACTGCTCCTAGAGCTGTATCTGAGGCATTTGTTGAAATATGAAAAGGTAACTTCCAGTTAGGTCCCCTTCAAATAGGTGCTTCAGAAATTTTTGTTTTCGGGGTCTCAAAGGCTAACTGGCAATCAGAATTCCATTTGAACTCACAGTCTTTGGTAAGTAATTTGAAGAGTGGAGATGCTATCTTGGTGAAGTTTTCTATAAATCTTCGATAATATCCTGTAAATCCTAGAAAACTCCTAACATCTTTTTGACAACTTGGAATAGATAAGTTAGAGATGACTTCAACTTTTGACTTATCAACTCTAATCCCATCCCTTAAATGTGATGTCCTAAAAAAATTCCTTCAGTAAAAATCATAAAACACTTCTCATGACTAAGTGAAAGATTTGCTTCTTTACATCTTTTTAAAAAAATTTCCAAGTTTGCTAAGGCTTCTTCAAATGTGTTTCCATAAACTGTGAAATCATCCATATATACCTCTACACAATCATGTATTAGATCTGAAAAGATTCCTAATACTACCCTTTGAAATGTTGCAGGTGCATTGCATAATCCAAATGGAAATACTCGGTAAGCATAGGTACCCCAAGGACAGGTAAATGTGGTTTTTTCTTGATCTTCAAGTGCTACTTGAATTTGATTATAACCACTAAACCCATCTAAAAATGAGAAGTACTTTTTGCCAACTAATGTATCTAACACCTGATCTATGAAAGGTAGGGGAAAATTATCTTTAAGAGTAGCTTTGTTTAATTCCCGGTAGTCAATACATACCCTCCATTTACCATTTTTCTTTGGCACAATTACCAAAGGAGAAACCCACTGACTATCTGAAATGGGATAGATAAAGTTGACATTTAACAATTCTGCAATTCTTCTTTAACAATCTCCCTAAGATTTGGATTCATCCGTCTCTGAGGTTTTCTAATTGGTTTACAAGTTTCCTCTATGTAGATGTGATGAGTGCAAGTCTTAGGGCTTATTCCTTTCATATCAGTGTATTCCCATGCATATGCAGAAGAATGTCTCTATAATATCTTGACTAGCTTTTCTTGTTGAGATTTCTCTAGGTTCTTGTTTATGTTTAAAGTTTTACCTGGAAATATCTCAATTGTAGAGCTGCCAAATTTATCCATGGAGTAAAGAGACATCTGTCTTGATGATAAAAACTCAATGTTGGATTCTTCTTGAAATTTTTCATGTTTGTATTCCGAAGAGGATTCAAAGTTTTCTAAGGTATTTAGAATCTGGCTATCTTCACTAATTTCTGAAATTGTGAAGAGAGGTTGTATGTCTTCTTCATCCTCAATCCATTGAGTATCATCTAATTCTGTAATTGTCTTTGCTGGAGGATACAAGGTAAATTTCTTGGTTGAACTACCATCAAAGATGTACATATCACCGGATCTACAACTAATGAAAGCATCAGCTATAGCTAACCAAGGTCTTCCTAATATAATAGGATGCCCTCCTAGATTATTCTTAGGAGTTAGGATCACAAATTCCACAGGATACTCCCAAGAATCTAGGGACACTGGAATGTCCTCTATTACCCCATCAGGTTTGATCACAGATCTGTCTGCTAATTGTAATAGTGTGGGTGTAAAAAGAAGATTAGGAAGTTTCAGCTTATCCAAGATTTGTCTACTTATGATATTGATTGCTACTCCTAAATCAATAAGTGTGTTTTGGATCTAAACTCCATTGATGTGAATTTTAACAACTAGATTTCCTGGGTCTAGATACTTTGGAATAACAATCTTACCCATCATAATATCTGCTATTTTTCCTGCTAGTTGAATTTTCTTTGTCTCTCTTATTCTTTTTCCTATTTTTTCATGCTCAACTCCTTTATTGTCTTTGCCAAGATTGGAATTTCCTTGATAGCTTGTAATAATGGGATCTTAATACAAACATTTCTCAGCTCATCTAGGAAATCATAATTAGGCACCATAATTTGTGTTTCTACACCTCTATCAATTTGTAATCTTTCTGGAAAAGGAGGTGTAGAGGTGGATGTTGATGGATGCTCTAATATAGGAGTTGAAATTATTGGTTCTTTTTGTTTTTATTTTTCAATATTTGGGTCTTGAAAAGATGTGTCTTCTTCAAGACTTTTATTTACCCGTAGAGAATCTTCCTCAGAGTTGTTTTGTTCTTGTATGATCACAGAAGGTTTCCTCTTTTCAAGTATTCTTCCAGACCTAATTTGAACATCATTAAGGTCTAAAGGAGTGATCAAATAAGTTGGAAACTGTTGTCCTTCTATCATGTATGTGTTCTGAGGATTTTTATTGTTGGGGTTTGGTATGGGTTGAGCAGGCAACTGATTTGTTTTCTGAGGAAATGGTAATGGAAGTGGTTGATTTTGATGTTGTGGATTTGGATGATTCTGTTGAGGATTTTGTTGAGGAGGGAAATGTGGATATGGTGGATAGGATGGTGGATATTGATAATACTGAGAGTATCTTCCATAGGGATTTTGTGCTCCTTGTGCCCAAGTTTGAGATTGATTTTGGAATTGGGGCCAAGGTTGCTGCCAAGAATTCCAATTTGGTGGGGGTTAATTATATATTTGATCATGGAATCCTTGTGTTTGAGGTCCTAGCCAAGGCCTTCTAGAGACAAAATTGAGAGATTCTGTGGAATTTGTAGGATTTTCTTCTTGAAAGATAGCTTTAAGACCTGGAAGTGAAGGACAACTCTTGGTCTCATGTTTCTTTGAACAAATTACACAAGTCTCTACAACTTTTGCATCCAAAGGGCACTCTCTCAAGGCATGCTTCTTTCTACATTTGGGACAAAAGATCGCTAGGGCATCAGATTCAGTTTTTTGCTTATTTTGTAACTTAAGGGTGTATATTTTCTCACTAAGACTCCCTAAAATGTCAGATTTGAATTCATCAAGCATATGTCCTATTTGTGCCCTACTCACTGTCCTAGAAGCAGACTTACTTGCCCTTATAAGAGTAGGGTCTCTTGGTCCTTTTACAGTTTTAGATTTCCCTCTTGAAAGGTTGATACATAATTCAGCTATTTCAGGTAATGTGAGCTGAGATATATCCCCTTTTCCCATCATGTTAAGGATATCTAACCATTCATCCCTAATTTTCTTCAACAAGAGAGCTTTCAAGGTGTCTTGGTCTAAGTTTTCCATTTTTTCTCTTTTGATTTTGTAGTTAAATCTCTCGAACAAATCTTCCAAATTTTCATCCTATTTTTGTAAAATTTTAAACACTTCCTCTTTATGGTTAACTGGCATACAGTAATCCAAATACCTCTCTAGGAATGCCTGTTTCATGTCTTCCCATGTCCTAATAGAACTGTTGATCAAACTCATAAATCATTTTAATGCTACTCCATTCAATGTTGAAGGAAATAGTTTACGTTTTTGAACATCTTGTAAGTAGTCATAGGTTCTACATAGGACTTCAAATTAAAATAGGAAGGTTTCAGGATCTTCAGTTTTAAGTCCATAAAAGTTTGGAAGGACAGAGGGTGAAATTTTTTTCATAGTTGCATTGGTTTCTTCATCTACTATAGGAAACCCAAAAGAGCTTCCCATTTCTCTTCTACCTCTTCCTCTGCCTCCTTCTCCTTCTGCACCTCTACCTCTTTCTCCTCTACCTCTACCTCTACCCCCTCCAAATATTGTGTGTTCTCCATTAAAGACTCCTCCTCCCCCTTCTTCTGCCATAGTTGATTCTTCTGTGGAAGTGGAAAATTTTGTGTCTCTAGCAGGGGTCCTTGAATCTTCTTCTAAGACAGGTTCAGTGGATGAAGTGGAAAGTCTTTATAATGGAATATCTGATCTTAAGTCCTCTGGAAATCTAGGATCAGTAAAGGATGGAATGTGGGTTTGAGTTGGAGGTGTACTGCCTCTTGGTCTTGGTGGAACAAGTGGTGTTCTAGGAATCAAGCTTCTGCTTCTTATGAATCTACCCCTTGAGTCTCTTTCTATACGCATATCATTGTTTTTGGGAGGTAAGAAATAAGGTTACCTAGTTACACTTCCCCGTAAATGGCGCCAAAATGTTTGCTCAACTTAGTGTTCCTAAATTGATGTCATAAATTGTCAACCAGGGCCAGTAAACTGTTGAAGTGAAGTGCACTATATGTGCCTAGGTATCTATTTCTAACTACGTTGTGTTTAGTGTTTTTCCAATGTTTTTGGTTTTGTGTTTTTATTCTTAAGAGGAAAAGAACTAAGTGTTGGTAAAGAAAAGTTGTTGGTCACACTAAAACAGAGCAAAACCTATTCTAAACTATGAATGGCACTCAGAAAATGCAGAACTTGACAAGAAAAATAACTCATAGCATGAACTCAATAACTCATAACATGAACTCAGTCCAATTCATTCATTAGAAATATTTTGGAATAGCTTGAGAAAATGATAAGTTTAATGCAATGAGGTTCTTCTAATTAAACAAAAACCTACAATATCACAGAGAAAATCTCATCCATGGCTAGAAATTTGTTGGAACACATTTGGAAAAGATAGTCTGCAACATAGGGAGGAACTCTACTCTAAATTAACTTATGACACTGAAATTAATCCATTCTACAACTCAAAATATCACTGTTAAACCTTATTCAAGAGTGAGAAATCTTTTGGAATAGCTTTGGAAAAAGGCAGTTTGTGAAACTATTAGAAATTGCAGAACAGTCAAGACTTCAAAATGGCAGTACCAATTCTTGTTCCTATGCTAATGATGTATTAATAGAAATTAAGAACAAGAGTAGTTTGTAAATAATGAAGGCTGTGAAGTCTAATTTAACAAAACTGGAGTACAACTAACTAATAAAACTTGAAATATAATGAGTATAATTGAACTAGAATGCAATCAACTAACTTGAAATACAGTGACCAAAAACTGAACTAGAATGCAATTAACCTCTGGAGTATTACAACTGAACTAAAATGCAACTAATTTTTGAAATACTACAACCCTATCTCATTCAGTATTTGTGATATCTTGGAACAATTCATAAGAACAAGGCAGGCTGTAACATTTGATTTGAGTAAGCATAAAAACATAAAGTTCATAAAAAAGCAACTAAGCTCTAAAATACTACAACTATATCCCCTTCAATGTTAGTGATATTTTGGAACAATTCGTAAGAATAAGACTGGCTGTAGCATCCGATGCAAGTGAGTATAAAACACAAAGTTCAGAAAAATTACTTAAACTAAGAGTGAAACAAGGCTAAAGTTACTTATCTAAACCATATGCACAGAGCTTCTTGGGTAGTAGGGGCCCTCTACCACCGGATTAGCATGAAAATATACTCAAGATTGCCTTAGATCATGCAATAGAGTCAAACTTCTTTCATTAAAGGAAAAATACTTCAAAAACAGAGTATTACGGTCTTTTGAGATCTAGCAACAAAATATCAATCTAGCTAGCTGTCTCTCGGTCTCCCGAGTCATTCTTATAAGAAAATTACATCACTGCCCTTGAGAGGAAATAGGAATAAGTGTCTTTCCTAATTAAAATCAAATTAGAACTCTTGTGGAGGCCTCGTACTGTGCTTGAAGACATCTGTACAGTCCTTGTCCTGGTAGAAGTCTACCTCTTTAATTTTGATTTCCTCCACGTGCATAACCAATTAGAGATTTTTGCTCAGACTTCGTGGGGAGCAAGGAATTATGTGGATGATGTTTTTAATTCAACCATATGCGTTTTTCCTTAAAGTGACACCTGGAACCTGTGTAAACATGAAGATAGTTGCAGAATAGGCGACTAGCTACAGAATGACTGCATTCTGTAGCTGAGTCTAGTCAAAAATTACTACAACAAAAAAACCACAAAAATATAGCAAGTCAGTCATTGTATACATTCCTAAAGTGACTTTAATCAATTCTATTGATCATTTAAGCCTGTAATTGATAATGGAAAAAGGAAATGAAGTGAACATTTGGTGAAAGAAAATGACATCTTTGGGGCTCAACACACTTTGCGTCCCTTATGATTTGGTCTCATAGGCGCTTGGCTTCTTCCACTGCTGTTACTATCTTCAATTCCTGACATGGTGATACGAGATGTTTGTGGAAAAACTAGGGTTTGGAGAAGAAAAATGAAGAATGTGGTGATGGCAACCTTTATAGATGAGTGATATGGAGGCTAGGTTTTAGGGATGCTTGCTTTGGAGCTTAAGAGGGCTTCTTTTGAAAATGAATTGTAACCACACTAGCTTACACTCCCTCAAATGATACTTAACTTGTTCAAGCAGGCCAAAAAAAAAGTTGTAATATGCATTTGAGACCTAGGGTTTGTGCACCTAGGGTTTAATTACTTTTTAGCCACTAAATTATGAAACTTTCTTGGAGGATAAGGAGGATAGGCCACCTACCAACTATGGCTCCTTTGTAGGCCTTTGGAGGAAAATTGGAGGATGAATTTTTAGCCTTAGTGTATGTTTCTCCTTCATTTGAGGGCCTTCTACATTAGTGCAGTGCCCTGCCCAAAAATTCGGGTCAGCCTGTGTGCGCAGCGCTGGCAATTATGCTCGAGGATTAGCACATCGCCAGGCACATGCAAACCTGTCGTTTGAGTCCTGTGTGTGTCGGTCAAGTCTTACACAGTGCCCTGGATTTGCGCAGCACCACCCCAGATTAGCATAGTGCAATGTTAATATGAACAGGGAAAAGGTTGATTAGCGCAGCGCCATGCCTGATAAGTGCAGTGCCAGTAACCCTTACCCGGAAGTCAACCAAAAAACTATGTCTTTTCTTCTGAAAGGCTTCTCTTCTCTTGAAATGACAAAATGAGATGGAAAAATACTAAGAAGGCCCTTTATACCTTTTGAGAAATAAATCAAAATTATAAAACCCACTTTTCTATGTTTTCTTTTTGTCACTTTATAATTTTCACTGATATCCCTTTAGCCTTTTTTGCAGGTGATTTACAACTTTCCCAAGTGATTTTTCTTTGGTGACGGTGTGCTGAAAGGATGAAGAGGTCATTTTTTCATCTTTGAAGGTCTGGGCACTGTCCAAACTTTCTCTTCTTGCACTGATAAAATTAAATCATTATTCTTACCCTTTTTGGCATTCGTGAGTGTAAGTGACCAGAAACATGTTTTTCTTACCTTTTACTGATATTTGAAAGTGATGTACATATTTTGACAAAGACTAAAAATTAAGCTTGTTATGTCTCTTGTTGGCAAATTCTGATTTTATGCAGGTGCCATGACATTTTTTTGGTTTCCTTTATCATCTTTGGATTTTGATAATCTCAGTCACTCAATAGTAAGCTCATGCTCAGCTTGATTTTCCATTTTGACACTTAACCTGATTATTTTCTTCTTTTGACCATTTTGAGGGCAAGGGACAGCAACTGAAGGTTTGATTTCTTCCATACTGATACCCTTTTTATTCCTTCTCCCTTTGTTGCTGTGAAGCAATGTTGCCTTGAAAAAACCTAAAAACCACCTTCAAAGGCTTTTTGAAAACCTCTTGCTATCATGATGGAGGCCCATCATCCTCATTTCACCTGCTTTTCCTACCTTCCCAAACTTTAGGTTTTACGGTTGTTAGAGACAAATAATTAGTGTTGTCTTCTAAGTTCTCTATAGCCCTTTCAAGGTCATTCATTTATGTTCAATTCACCTCACCCTTTTCCCTTTTTCATTTATAATTTCTAAAAATCTTCAATGTGTGCTTGGTTGTGTTGTTGTGCCTTTGTCCTTGTGGTCTTTGCATTGGTTTCTTACTTGGCAACACTGTTTTTCCAATGAGTCCTCAAAACCATGATTCTCTTTAAACATAGGCATGTTGCCTCTCCTTTGTTGTGGCTATCCTCAGTGATGACTTAGCCCCTTACCTTACCTCTTTTTCTACTAATGGCCATCTCATTCATTCCTACAGAAATTTTTAAGATGGGCAGCTGTCTTTTGCAGAAGTTGTGCTTTGACCAAGGAGGCCTTCCTTGAAGGATTTTCTTATCCATTTGGACAATCATGTGCTATCCTCCTTCCTCTTTGATTGCAGCCTCTTGGCACAGGAAAAAGAAAGATTTAGAACACCAAAACAATCCTATGACCTGTGAAACCCTAGGTGACCCAGTGGGAGGCTCCTTGGATTTCGCTTTTGGCTGAAAACTTGACTTAGGGTTTTTAGGTGTAAAAAAAAGTTTTTACAGACTTTATGCATTGCAGACCCAAAACTACTGATTTTCATTTATCTAAAGAGCCTAGAAAGGTAGCTTGAAACCACCAATTCTTGGGGCACTTGGTGAATAGAGGAAAAGGTTTGGCTACTTGGAAATCCAAGATGTAAGTAGAAGGGTTAGGCAAGTCAAAACAAAGTGGTAAGGTTAGAGGTGGGAAAACATAGTGAAAATGAGTGGCATGAGCCCATGATTGGTCTTCTAGGAGTGATAGGCTGGCCATGACTTGATAGAGTAGTAAAATAGTGAAAAATTTATCGTAAGGATGATGAAGGAAATGAGATTTCTAGAACTCACAATATTCATGAATTTTGTTTCTAGAAATCTAGGACAAGCATTTTAGTCATCTATAAAAAGCAAAAATTGCTGATGACTAACAATGGCTCCACTTGGGGAGGGAAGCTCCTTTTCAGGAGGTGTCCAGAACATCAAATCTTTGGTTTTATGAAGACCAGTGCCTCATCCATTCTATAGATTTTTACTTCTTCTCATTTTTTTATTCTTCTTTGAAGTTTTGATCTCAATAATCTGAAAAACATGATTAGCTCAGCTTCATCTAAACCTACCCAACCTACTTTCCTAACATTTTTTCTTCCTAGGGTGCACTTGAACTGGAAAACCCTTGACATTTTCTTATTTTTAAACCAAAACAAACTATCTACTTCTATTCTTATCACTATCAAGAGTCTAGATTATGCTAGTGAACTCTTTTTATTCTCTACCTAGACTATTTGACTGTCAAGATTAAGCTATCTAACAAAATTCCTTCTCTAAGCTATTGACATGAAATTAAATACATGGTTTAAATCAGGATTAGCCAATCTGACTTACCATGAGTTGTGGAATTAGGAAAATCTACACAAAAACATTATTTTTTTACAAACAAAACTAGAAAAACAAGGGTTGTGATTTACCATTTGGTATGCATCCCCATCTTTCTCTTTGGTTCAGTTTTGAGCATGTGGAACTAGTATCTTTCATTCCTAATCTATACTTTTTGACAAGTCAAGTTTGAATGATTTGACAAGCTCTCTTTCACTAACTTATCAGCAATAAATTGAAAACATGTTCAACCATGATTAGGCTAGATGACTAATTCGACTAGAAAATGGCATCCACCCATGGTATTCATCTACCCATGTTATCCATCCACCCATGGTATTCATCTACCCATGTTATCCATCCACCCATTGAATTTACCCATGGTATTGTAAATGACATCGAACCATGGTATTCATCCACCCATTGTATTTATTCTCCCATGGTATTCTAAGTGACATCTATCCATGATATTCATTCACCCATGGTATGTATCCACCCATGGTATTCATCCACACATGGAATTTACCCATGGTATTGTAAGTGGTATCATGGTATTGACCCATGGTTTCGATCCATGGTATCCACCTATGGTATCTACGTATGGTATTGTAACTCAAAAAAGGCTATAAATAACAAGCCTCACTTTGTAAAAGGACATATTATCAACCATAATGTAGCTTCTATAGTTATTCTTTGTTTTAATAAAACTAGAAACTTGTTTTATTAAAAAAGAGAATAACTATAGAAGCTACATTGTGGTGGATAATCTATCCTTTTAGAAACTGAGGCTTGTTATGTATAGCCTTTTTTGAGTTAAAATACCATGCGTAGATACCATAGGTGGATACCATGGGTCGAAACCATGGGTAAGTACCACTTACAACACCATGGGTCAATACCATGGGTAGATACCACTTACAATACCATGGGTAAATTCGATGTGTGGATGAATACCATGGGTGGATACATACCATGGGTGAATTAATATCACAGATAGATGTCACTTACAATACCATGGGCAAATAAATAAAATTGGTGGACGAATACCATGGGTTGATGTCATTTACAATACCATGGGTAAATTCCATGGGAGGATGGATAACATTGGTAGATGAATACCATGGGTGGATGCCATTTTCCATTCAGATTAATGACTAAACAAGACTTTTTGGCACAAGTATTGGCATTTAGGCTTGCACACTTTCAGTACTACTATTTTTTTGGTATGGGGTTGTACCTCTTTTCAAATCTACCCTCTTATCCCTTTTTTTTCTCTATTTTTGTGTTTTCATTTTTCAAAACAATCTAAAACTAAAAATATGCTCAAATTCTAAGATTATCTGGGACTATCTACCCTAATATAACCTATATAATATATTCATTCATTTGGTGAATTCTCTTTTCCAATACAACCATTCAAGCAGATGATTCCATGAGGGGTCTTGGTTCAGCTCTTTGAGGGTTTTGAAAAAATCAAAAGGCCACTCCCACCTTTTTTTTTTGAAAAGTAGTGCCTAAAATGTCCTTGAAATTTTGCATCAAACTTCTTTTGACATGTTTTACTCCCTCTTCAAATGTCTCTAACAAATCAATAAAGGAATCTTGAAACAATACCTGAATGTGAATATTTGGGAAATAAGCTTGATTCAAGATTGCTTCTTCCTCCACTTGGCTGAGCTTGGGACTCTTTTGGGAAAGAAACTCCATCTCTTCTTCATGATCATCTGCACTCTCAGACTCATCATATATTGAAATTTTATCCTCTAACAAACCTGAAGTGCTTTGATAGAGTGGGCTGGAATCTATGTGAAGGCCATCATATTGATGAGCAGGAGCACTCTTTGACAATAAATCTTGCCAAGAAGGTAGTGTAACAACTCTCATGTGATTATCAACTTCTAAGCCTTCATCTATAATTTGTAATTTAATGGAACTTTATGAGTGCAGATCTGGAGCTAAGGAGGATTTCATGTTCCAAATGATCTCTTCAACCACTTCAGGGGAAGGCTTCTTATTGACAATTTTCTCAAGAAGTTCATCATCCTCCTCAACCTTAACATTAAAGCTGAAAGACTGATGATTTCCAATTATGTGAAAGTTATTTCTAATGGATTGAAGTGAAGTACAGAAAAGAGACAGAGACTCTTCACTGACTTCTATACTTTCAAGGCTTTCCTCATTAGTATCATAGGTGGCCTGTCTTGGCTGATTACTGCTTTCAATCTTATGATAGTGAACTTCATCCCGCAAATCAATTTTTGATGGCTCTACAAGGTTAGCTTCTGTTTGGAGAACATCATCGTCATCAGACTGATCAAAATTTGGAGAACCATCAACATAAATAATTTCACCAATCAAACATATTGGATTACCAGTGTTCTCTTCTTTGAATTGATCTACAAGTTCACTTTTTGACTTATGGTAGATAGGGTTAGCAGGAGAATGAACAAAATTTTTTTGTTCACATGAGGGCTTAGAGGTTGTCTGCATGTTTAGAAGTTGATTTATTTCTTCTTTAGTTAAAAAAGGAGGCATTTTTCTCTTTCTTTGGAAATAACTACAACGGTTCTCTTTCTCTTATGAAAGCTGATTGAGGGGCTGAATGTATTCTTGAGCCTTACCTAGAAGAGATGATGAATCATCACTTGTGCCTTTAGAGAGATCCTGTGGGTTTTCTTTCATTCCCTGATTGATTTCATCTTCAACCAACTCTTCCTGATTTTCATCATAGTTACTTTGAGCATGAGATTCATGAGTTGCCTCTAATAGATTCTCAGGGTGCCAAATTATTTTTATAATTTGAAATGAGTTAAAACATAAGGGTAGAGACTCTAAATGTGTTGATTCCACCTTTATTTCAGATTTTGTGATTTCAAAATCACTAATTGATTCTATAGAGCACTCCTTTCTATTTCTTTTTTCAACTTGCTTGTAATTCTCTCTTAATAGTGAAGCAAAAGATGTAGGAAGGTAACTAGTACCTACATGACAACCTTCCTCACTGTCTTCTTTGCAGTCTTGCTCATTATGTATATTTTTTTTGTTGTTCTTGTCTTGTAGTGACTGAGTTTGTTCTTCCCAAGGAAAAACTATAGGTTGTTTTGAATAAGCAACACCAACCTCAACCTTGTTTTTTTCCTCTTTCTTTTCAAGTATATGCATCATTTTGCTGAATGTATCTATCAACATCTCTAGCTTTGCCTCTCTACTTATACGTGGATCCACTTTTGTTTAATCAGAAGGGTCACTGCGTCTTTTCAACTAGTCTAGAGTCTTCTACCAGAAAATTCATTAGGTCTATTGAGAGTTGTGGAGTTGTCAGGTGGAAAATTTCAAATTTGCTGGTCCACCATCCACAACACTAGGATTGATTAATGCATTCCTACGGGAGTCTTTGAGAACTAGTGAGGTTAATAGGCCTACTGGAGGCTAGTGGAGTCACCAGGTGGATATTTTTTTTGTTGTTTTAAGGATGTATGTTTATTTTCCACCACCAATAACTGAAAAAAAACCAATCTAGGGATGTTTTGGGGTTTTCTGAGTTCCTTTATGTATCCCTAGGGTTTTTGAGAGTGTCCTACAACTGAGTCATCATTTTGCTAGGATGGTGAAACAACCAGATTCTACTCTTTGGCTGAAAGTTTGAGTTCTCTATGATTTGATAAGGGTTTTTGAAGTCCTAAGGGATACTTATATTGTCACTGACTCAGAGGTCCCATCATGATCACCATTGTGTTAGTGATAGTGATGAAGTGGTTACAAATCACAGGATTTTTCAAAGTTTAACTGAGGGTCTAATGAGCATTTAAGTGATATGTAGGCTACTATGTACTCAGTCCCACCGTGATCACCAGAATGTAAGGGTCCCATGATTTAGCAGATTGATAGACCAAATGCACAGGGTAACATGAAACTAGTCTTTAGAGTCCTAGGGCCTAACCTTCCTAGACTCAGAGAGGGCTCTCTTTATTGTATGCAAAGGATGTGAACTTTTTTCTATTAGGGTTTGATTTTAGGGTAGTTGTTAAGTGTAGGGTTTCTTGTTTGTTTGGTTGGGTAAGATGGTCAAGTAGAATAGGTGGAGTGAGAGGTCTACAAATCATTGGGCTATGGAGTTAATGAAAGTCATGGATATCTCAACAATGAAACAAGATGCATAACAGGGAAAATCTAGCTTGGTCAAATTGATCCTTAAGGTATGTGTGAAGTGGAATGAACAATAAGTTGGTGAACAAAGTAGGTGTCTAAGGGCAGTAAAGAATCCTTAAACAAATACCTCTTAAACAAGATGTCTCAAATACATGATCAACATAAGAACATAATCATAAGGCAAGGAAAACAAATAGCTCTTAGATTATACTTTAAGCAAACAAGCATTCAAGATGAAAAATTTAGTGAACCATAGAAAGCAGGAAACATATCTAACTCTTAGTAATTTCACCTTCGAGATTTAGAAAACATTCAAGATAAAAAATAACTTTAATCAATGAAGAGGGAACACCTAAACATCAATGATCAAGCTACAAATAAATTTAAGGCAACTTCTCAAGCATTGACAAAGGGCATGATCAAAACATGGCCTCTTTGGCTAAACCTAACAAGTAATACTTCAAAGAAAGATTCCAAAATAGAAATTAAATAGCATAAAATAGGTAGGGCTAACCATAAAACATATTTGAAACTACTATATTTAACCATTCATGGAATAAACAAACATAAGCGGTCTAAGGAGAAACTAAGAATTCCTTAAACAAACCCAACAGAGGAAAACACAAAGACAATAGAAACGGGAAGGACTAAGGTGCCTCAAAGAACATTTATTAATCTATACTCTTCTGTTCTACTACAGCATAGAAGGATGGAAAAATAATGAAAACATGAGAAAACAATAACATAAGGGAGAATCACTTCACCAATAACCAAGCTCAGGGATCCTGCAAGCTATCCTCCTTCATCATTCATCAAAACAAGGCATTTAGAAACTCCACAAAACCAATTTCTTCTTCAAGCTCAAGAAAACCATGCATTGCTCTCAAAACTCATAAAATGCCAACATTTACAATGAAAGCCCTCTTGCTCTAGTTAACTCAGAAAATTAGGGCACTAGATAGAGTTGGAAAATGTCAAAATCACTCATAAATGTCATTAATGCCCAAGAGGCCATGCAAGGCCCAAGGCACAAAATATCCCATGAAATAAATGCCAAAATAACTTCTAGCACCTAATTCTATAGTGATTTTCCTCAAAAAACACTAAAATATGATTTTTCAATAAATGAGTGTCTTTTGTTGACTTTTGGTCCAAAAAACACAGTGTTGTCCATTTGCGCAGCGCCACCTTAGGCAGAAAATAGGTCCTTTTGCAACCAAGTTTTGGAGACCTTCCCAATGTCGGATTTTGCTCCATGATGGCCCGTTGGAAATCCTAAAGAGTCTAATTTCCAAAAATACTCTTTTTTTTTCTGATCCAGCCTCTATAACCTCTCTTAAATTGCAAAATCCCAACACTGCTCTATGCACAGCGCCAGGCCTGAAAAGGAGGCAGAATGGTGAAAATTTAGGTGTTTTTGACTTTTTGAGGGGTCAAAACTGCTCCAATTTCTCTGAAATTTTGTGAGCATAGTGTGCTAGCCATGAAAAATCCAAAAATGTATATTTTTCCCTCTAAATTCACTCTAGTGGCGTTGCGCTAATAGGCCTCCAAAATCTCAAAAAACAAAAAGTTACCCAAATTCCCTCAAAATTTGTGGAGGTCTCCTTCAAGTGGTTTGAGAGACCTATTGGGAAGTTGATGCCAAAATTCAAAGTTTTTCATGACCTTTTGCCTCCTTTAGGGTTTGGATTTTAATGAGGGCCTCTTTGAGGTTTGCCCTTGCAACTTCATTCCTTCAGGCATAATGTTTGGTCATCCTTTTTTTGGAGATCAAGGCCCCTTTTTATCTTCTGAAATCACTTGTGTTCATTCTTATAATACTAAATGATACTTTGTGCATTTAAAAATCTCTCTCCCAATCCCTAATTTGTGGATCTTTGCTTCAGAGCAGTAGTCGAGTGGCCATCTCCTCATCTTCATTATCACTGTCAGGGTCAATGAATTGGGGTTCTTGTTTAGTTTTCCTGCCTCCCTTACCTTTCTTATCCTTTTTCATCTTTTATTTGCCCTTGTCAAGCCTTTGAGCTGATGTATATGGCAAGGTTTCTTTCCTTTTGGAGGCTGCAAACACTTGCCTTAGCCCTCTCTGGTATGTGCATGCAAGAGGTGTGATGGTGATTTTGTTGGTCTCTTTTCCATGGATGTGATCATCATTCAGACTATGATCCTCTTCCCCTTTTTCACTGTCATCATGATTAGGATTACCTTCATCTTCACTTTCTACACTTTCATCGTTGTCATAATCACTGAGGGGCTGATTTTTTTCATGAGTGTCATGACAGTTGTCATGACTGTCATGACTGTTTCCTTCTTTGCTTTACTTCTCATTACTGAGGCTGGCTTCATTTTGGTCACTGCTACCTTCCATTTTTGCATCTTCCTCGCCGCCTTTATCTTTATCATTTTCATCTCCTTCATTCTCTGTCTCTACCTCATCATTTTCCTAACCATCCTCTTGCATATTATCATTGTTTTGCTCACTGTCATGCTCACTGTTTCTTTCTTCAGTCTCTATTTCTACCCCTTCTTAACTTTCATCATTTCCTTCTTCTTCTTCCTCATCATTTTCTATCTCTGCCTCATCATTTCCCTCTTCCTCACTGATTTCATTTCCTTCATGGTCAGCACTCTGTTCATCTTATTGATTTAGCCCATCATCATCATCTTCCTCATTGTGTTCATCATCATTACCCTCACAATCATTACATTGTTCATTATTTCCACTATCATCCTCTTCATTTGATGCATCAAGAGAAGGGGAAGAAGGAAGGTTTCCTTGAGGTGAGGGCACTTGTGTAGATGAGGAGGGAAAGTTTCGTAGATGAGGAAGTTGTGGCCTTGTGAAAACTTCATGTGCTATGAATACCTCCCAAGGTATACCCTATTGTTCAAACTGTTGTAAGACCACCATCTTGATCAAGGAATGGTGAAAAACAATTTGCATTTGTTGGGAAGGACTCCTTCTCTTCTGAGAATAGAAGACATTTTGTCCATACTTCTATAGAGGTAGTAGGGAAAGTTGAGCATCTTAACCCTTTTGAAATTCATGAGGAGTCTAAGATGGTAGGAATAAAACTTGGAGTACCTCCCCTCACAGGTGAAGTACTTCATGATAACTTTCATCAAGGGTGAAAATCTCTGTTTTAGGTGCAAGAAGGGAAAAATGACTTGGAGTCTTGTCTATACCTAGTTTTTATAAATGGCTCATAATAATCCTTGTCCATTTTGGCCTTCTTAAACCATTTTTCACCAACAGCAGGGATACCTGTAGCATCAGAGATGGTATCTGCTAAAAGTTAAAAATCCACCCCTACAATATTCTCCTGTTTTTTGTGAAGGTTGAGGAAAAAAAACCTTGTAAGCTCTAGGTGGTGTTCTACTAGTTTTACCCTCTCACAAAATTGAAAACATCCCATATTCTGGAAACATGAGAGGATCATGGGAGATGAGGTGATAGCGACTGTGCTCTAGGGTTCAACTCTGTTCACTTTCTCTCCCTTATGATTTGGTCTCATAGGCCCTTGGATTCTTCCACTATTTCTACTATCTTGAGCTCCTGACATGGTGATAGGAGATTTTTATGGACAAACTAAGGTTTGGAGGAGAAAAATGAAGAAGGTGGTGATGGAAAGTTTTACAGATGACTAATATGGAGGCTAGGTTTTAGGGTTTCTTTCTTCGAAGCTTAAGAGGGATTCTTTTGGAAATGAATTGTAACCACACTAGATTACACTCCCTCAAATGATACTTAACTTGTTCAAGGAGGCAAAAAAAAAGGTGTAATATGCATTTGAGACCTACGGTTTGCAGACCTAGGGTTTAATTTATTTTTAGCCACTAAATTATGAAAATTGCTTAGAGGATAAGGAGGATAGGCCACCTACCAGCTTTGGCTCCTTTAGAGGCCTTTGGAGGAAAATTGGAGGATGAATTTTTAGCCTCAGGGCAAGTTTCTCCTTCGTTTGAGGGCCTTCTACATTAGCGCAGTGCCCTTCCAGAGAATTTGGGTCGGCCTGCGGATGCAGCTATGACAGTTGTGTCCGAGGATTAGCACAACTCTGGGCACATGCGGGCCTGCCAGTTGGGTCTGAGCGCAGCGCCCAGGATTTGAGCAGTGCCACCCCGGATTAGTGTAGCGTAGTGTTAATCTGAACAGGGAAAAGGTTGATTAGTGCAATGCCAGGCCTGGTAAGCGCAGCACCAGAAACCCTTACCTGGAAAACGACCAAAAAACTCTGTTTTTTCTTATGAAAGCCTTCTGTTCTCTTGAAATGACAAAATGAGATGGAAAAATACTAAGAAGGCCCTTTATACCTTTTGGGAAATAAATCAAACTTATAAAACCCACTTTTTTATGTTTTCTTTTTGTCACTTTATAATTTTCACTGATATCCCTTTAGCCTTTTTTGCAGGTGATTTACAACTTTCCTAAGTGATTTTTTTTTGGTGATGGTGTGTTGAAAGGATGAAGAGGTCCTTTTTTCATCTTTGAAGGTCTGGGCACTGTCCAAACCATCTCTTCTTGCACTAATAAACTAAAACCATTGTTCTTACCCTTTTTGGCATTCTTGAGTGTAAGTGACCAGAAACACGTTTTTCTTACCTTTTACTGATATTTGACAGTGATGTACCTATTTTGACAAAGACTACAAATTAAGCTTGTTATGTCTCTTCTTGGCCACTTCTGATTTTATGCAGGTGTCATGAAACATTTTTTTGGTCTCCTTTGTCATCTTTGGATTTTGATAATTTCAGACACTCAATAGTAAGCTTATGCTCAACTTGAATTTCCATTTTGACACTTAACTTGATGATTTCCTTCTTTTGACCATTTTGAGGGCAAGTGACAGTAACTGAAGGTTTGATTTCTCCCATACTGATACCCTTTATATTCCTTCTCCCTTTGGTGCAATGAAGCATTGTTGCCTTGACAAAACCTAAAAGCCACCTTCAAAGGCTTTTTGAAAACCTCTTGATGTAATAATGGAGGACCATCATCCTCATTTCACCTGCTTTGCCTACATTTCCAAACTTTAGTTTTTACGGTTGTTAGAGACAAATAATTAGTGTTGTCTTCTAATTTCTCTATAGCCCTTTCAATTTCATTCATTTCTACTCAGTTCACCTCACCTTTTTCCCTTTTTCATTTATAATTTCTAAAAATCTTCAATGTGTGATTAGTTGTGTTGTTGTGCCTTTGTCCTTGTGGTCCTCGCACTAGTTTCTTGCTTGGCAACATTATTTTACCAGTCAGTCCTCAAAACCCTGATTCTCTTTGAACATAGGCCTGTTACCTCTCCTTTGTTGTGGTCTTCTGGGAGTGATAGGTTGGCCATGACTTGATAGAGTAGTAAAATAGTGAAAAAATTATCGTAAGGATGATGAAGGCAGTGAGATTTCTAGAACTCACAATATTCATGAATTTTTTTTCTAGAAATCTAGGATAAGCATTGTATTCATCTATAAAAAGAAAAAATTACTGATGACTAACAAGAGGTTGGGAATTATGGTTTAAGGGTTTAGGGGTCAAGGGCTTAGAAGTTTAGGGTTGAGGGGGTTAAATGGATTAGGGGTTTAGAGTTTTCCCTGTCATATTGATCTTTGTTTAATTTCATGATTAATTATGCATTTTTAATGCCTCACTACTTGGTTAATTAGGATCAAGTAATTATGAAAATAAAGGATCAACTAAAGATTTATTTATAATACTAGATTTGTGAGTTATATTTTAGTCTAGAAACCCAGTTCGTATATCATCAAGGCATGTGAGGAGCTTTTCCATGTCAAAGTTTAGTGCATACAGTAACAATTTGTAAAAAAAATCAATGTTGGCCCCATTCACATGTCACTCTTGGCTGATAAAGATAATGGTGCAGGGTAATATCATGTCATAAGTGACCTAATGTTTTCTAACAATTTCAAAAATTTTGGCGTTGCAATAATCTAAGAAGAATGATTACATTTACGATGATGCAAATAAAGATGAATGAACTTCTCTTGGTTTCAAGAAAAAATTATTCTCTACTCAACAAGGCCAACCACGTGAAGGTGGAAGCTCATATGGCCCCTCCCGTCCCCCTCACATCACTCTCATTTCCCCAATACCCAATCTATGAAATAGAATACGAACAAACCAAAAATTAATTAATGTAAACAAAATTTTCATGTGTTTGTATAAAAACATAATTTTAGTTTAGCTTGTACACTAGTATGGCCATTATTTTTTGGTTTGACATAATAAAAAACATGTAATAAACCCACGTAAGTAAATTTTTTAAAGACAATAATTCATACATATTAAAATATAAAGTTATAACATACTAGTTCATACTCAACATATGTATCATTCTTCTTCTATATCTTCATGATCTTCATCCAACTGATCGACATCTATATCAACATATTATTCATAAATATTGTTTAAACGATCGACCATGTCATCATAATCATCAATTATGTCATTTTCAATAATATCCTCATTGACATCATCATTATTAAATGTTGCATCGTCTCCTATGTTTGGTTCATCTTCTCTATCTTCTTTGTCTATCAATGCATCTTCTTGCTCATCTGCCACTACATCATCTTCTTCTTGATCAATATCATCTTCTTCCTCTACAGTATAATCTACTGGCCTTCCTCTTGGATTTTATCTAATAGAAAATGGCCATTCAGTTTCACTTGGTACCTCTGAGAAAAAGACTTATTCACATTGTCTTGGAAAAACATAGCGAACTTTTCCTGCTTGAAACTGCGATGGTTTTGTTATCACCCAAAAAAAAAAAATTAAAACATCATTGTGTCAAGCTTTTTTTTGGTCATGGTTAGAAGTCAATTTAGGATTTGATCGAGGGTAATTTAGATTTCCATAAGTTCATAGCCCATCCTTAAGTTCAAATAAAGTCTTTTTTAAGGTCCATTCATTGTCAAGTATCCATAATTTACATTTGTAGGTCATTTTCTAAGGTTTCATGTCAAAACTGGTCAATTAGCCAAGAAACCTTGTTTTTGTAGTGCCACTAGTTCAAAAAAATTGATTTTTGCTACGAAAGCGCTAATATTTTCATAGCACAAATAGGGAAAAATACACTACCGGTGCTACGAAAGTGCAGTTTTTAACTGTCTTGTCATCTACGCTGAAATATGTCAAAATCCGTTGGAAAATGATAGGTTAGTGGTATGACGAGTTAGTTAATGATGAGATTCAGTGTACTTGCCCACGTTGTAGTCATCATTTTCATGATAGGGTATGAATGAGGCACCATTCAGTTATGAGATGACATTTTAAATTCAAATCTTGCCTAATTAGTCATTCTTGTTTCCTTTGCCTCCATTCGAGTGTCTAAGCTCTGAAGTGTCAAGCCAAAACTGTGGCTATTCCAAGCAAAGGTTTTCTACATCTTGATCAAGCGAGTCTGAGATAAACTAATTAAGCAAGGATGTTGTCTCACATATTCAAGTGAGGCTGATTCAATTCATCAAGCGAGGCTAACAGGTTTTCTGTGAAGCATGGCAAAGGAAAAGAAATTCCACAGAGGGGGACACTGCTTGAGACATGTACCTAAAGATATGAAGGCAATAATTAAAGACCCAAAAGTGATGGAGGCGTTCAGAAGAGTAGGTTGTCTTCGGTTTTGTGAAAAGTTGTAGGGTTGCCACACACATATTTCCAAAGAATTTTCCCTGAACTTCAATGGAATAACTACCAAGGTTGGGATGCTAAATGTGTTAATTTCACCAGATATTATTGCTATTGTGACAGAGATACCAAGGGGTCAAGAAACTTGGTTTAAAGGTTTCAAATTTGATATGGAGCCTTGCAAAGATTTTATGAAACCTGAGTATGCAAATATGGACCTCAATAATGCTATCCCTAGATTTTGCATCAAAGACACTTATGCAAAGCTATTGTTCAAGCTACTTCTGCATTTCACTGGTAGGATTTCACTTGATTTTCCCTTTTATTTGCATAGGAGTCTTGATAAAATGGTTGATAAAGTACAAGCCAAATCTGAAGGTTGTGAAACATCTTTGTTTCATCATGGTTTGATGAAGTTATTGATTTTGAATGAGATTCAGAAGATAGGCAGGGATTGGTCATCCTTTTTTTTTATAAATTTTTTTGATTTGGAAACCCCAACTCCTGCTAGAAACCCTAAAACTAAAGGAACTACATCACCATCGGTAGCAGAATCTAGTCAACCTGTGGTTGCAAAACCAAAGGAATTTTTAAAAATGAAGCCAAGGAAAAAAGTTGAGAAAAGGACAGATCAGACACAAGTGCTTGATACACCAACTTCATCACCTACAAAACAGAGGTCAAAGATTGTCAAAGAGGAAAAATAGAAACAAGATGTTAGAAAGCAGGAAATCAAAAGAGTAAGAAGAAGCCAAGTAGTGGCATTAAAAGGAAAAATAGTTGCTATAGCTACAGAGGATATCCTAGTGATAAAGGGACACTTATATGGCATCCTGCATGCTATTGAAATAGAGGAGACACCTGTTGTTCAAGCTGAGTTCATTAGAGAATATGAGCATAACCAGAAAAAGGAAAGGTCTGCAAAAAAACTTGAGTTTGAAGGGGAGGGTGCAGCCTTCATCTTTCAAGCAAGAAAACCTATAACTAGGCATGGTAAGAAACTTAAGGAAGGTAGCAAGGAAGTTCAAGAACCTATTGAGATAGCTAAATCTCCTGAAGAAGTGGTTGATCTCTCATCATCTATAGTAAAGCATGCAGCCAGCAGAACAAAGAAGGGGAAAGAATAAATGATAGAGTTTCAACATCTTGAGGAGAGATGGAGGTTGGAAAACAAAGAAATTTTTGTGATGAGAAAGAGAGCTAGAAAGCACAGTATTGAGAAAGAATAATTCAAAAGAATGAAGGCATTGTGGGAAGGTAAAACTGGTTCTATTTCTGAAACTCCAAGCAGTGCAGAGCAGTTTTTCACATGGACAGTCCTAGCAATAAAGGAAGCCAAATTTGTTAGAGTAATAAACACTTACTTGAGAGCTAATAACAAGAGACTTAAAGATCAAGTGGAGGACTTGGAGCAGTAACTGAAATTGACTCAGGATGAGTTAAAGAACAAAGTTGTTAAAATGACAATCATTAAAGAGTCAAAAGCTAAATTAAGTGAAAATGAAGAAAGGACCTCATGAAGGCTGAAATGACTGTGTTTCCAGTTCATATGGCTTTTTGATATGATGGAATCAGTTTATTGTGATGTTTTGGTACATTTTAAATTTTCATTTTGGAAAATTTTGAACAAAACTGCTCACTCAGTAGTTTCGTAGCGCAGGCAGTGTAAAAAGGGACAAAAGCGTTACGAAATTGCTGTAGCAGCTTTTCTTGCCCTTTTTCATCACATTTTGAGGGGTAAAAACAAGAATTAAGAGCTAAAAATGCTGAGGAGGATGTATTTAAAGATAATTAAGTTAGCTTTTGGGGAAAGAGGTCAAGATATGGAAGAAAAAAGGGTAAAAGAGCGGTGCTACGAAAGGCGCAACGAAACTATGTTGTTTTCGTAGCGCAGTCTATTATAGCCCATTTGAAAAGTTTGGAGATGGTTTTAGACAACTGGAGCTTAAGGAGGAGATTTGGCATGTGTTAATCAAATTTCTAATAGCTAAGGAGCTTGAAAGAGTGAGTTCGTGGTGGTCAGAGTGTTCCAAGAGTGCAAAGGACCCTATGCCTAGAAAACAGGGGATTGTTTCCTACTTTGATGGAGGTCGGCATTATGGTCATAAAGATTTGAAGCTTATCATATAGATTAGACCATGTGTAAATAAACTTGGAAAATGATGTAGTTTAGTTTAGATAAGATTGTTATGGATAGAGATAAGGAGTTTGAATCCTATTTGTAATAGGATTGTTTATTAGATTAGCTGTCTTTTTGTAATAAATACCATGCCATATGGTTATGAAAGGTGTCAAGAGTCAATAATTCAATGTATCTAGCACAAGATAAGATTATATCATGCTGTAAATGGTCTATAAAGGACCAATAAGTCAAATGTACAAGGGTTGGACAATTTTAGCAAAAAATTGTGCTTATTGTAATTGACTGGTTTTCAGCTAATACAGAGATTTCTACTTATCCAACTTGAGATTCAGAAGGAGTTCTAGTTTTTTCTTGTTCTAATTGCATCTTTTATTATCCTATTGTGGTGGTGTTTTCCTATGTTACTCAGAATTCATCTTTGATGCTCTGACTTCCTATATAGATAAACTGACTGTGTTTTTTTACAGTTTCACATGTGTATCTATTGACTAAAACTTTGATATGACTCAACTTCCATGTTAAGTAGATTTATTGGTTTGCTGAAACTATTTTGACTCCATAATCCCAATGTGTACTTTCTGATGTGATTTTCAACCTACATTTATCATCTATCTGACTATTACCCCACATAGAGTTAGCCATCTATATTTTTATCAAAAAATCATTAACCCTTTTGAGAAAGCCCTCTCAGGTTGAGGAGGCTAAGCCTCAATCAAAAGATTGGTTTGAAATAGTTACATGAGATTTATTTGATTAACAACATCTCAAGTCCAATTTTGTGATAACATTTTGGTGCGTCTGCCAGGAGTCTGAAGATTATATTTTCCCAAAATGTTGAAGTTGAACTTCTAAAGGTAGCAGGAGATTAGGAAGCTTTTCAAGGCTGCATCTACCTTGGTGACTCCATTCAGAATTTATATGATCAAAGGTGGCTTCGAGAAGGAGATACACGAGGATTAATCCTGACCCAGATCCACTTACCATCGTATACAATCAAAACACCATTTCCAGAGGCAGTAAAGGCATTTCTAAAATATCAGGTACTCCATGACATTCGAAATCCTTGTCCTATGAAATTTTAAGAAGTCCTAAAGATAAAAGAGTTGATGATAAAATTCACGAGGTTTTGTTTAGATTAGAAAGTGAAAAAGAGCTAACTAAAATTATCTTAGACTTGCATAAGAGAGGTATTGATACCTTAGCTCTAGTAACACAGGAAGACAAAGAAGAGTTTTGGGAAGGTGTTACTTCTGAGTTGTTGCTGGAAAAAGATTCTTTAGATAAATTGAAAGTTCTTGATCCTTTTGAAGTCTTGTTTAAAAGTGAAGCTGGTTTACCTCTTCCAAATTGGAGTTCAATTGTTAGTGGACCACAAAGACCAAACAATCCTCCTCATAGCAGTTTTTCATCCTCTATTTCTGCCATCCCTAAAGCTACTACAGTCCCTTTAACCATGGCTAGAAATATACCTCCTCCACCTGTTGCACCTGCTAGATATGCCCCTCTTGTTCTTCCAGCTGTCTTACATGACCTCCCTAGAAAATATGCTGCTAGAATCAAAACTTGGGGAAGTGATGAAGACATTACAACAGAATAACATGTGGATCAATTTAATGATTTTATAGACAGGGAGGAGGTTGATGATGAAGATGTTAAGTTGAGGTTGTTTTCTCAAAGTTTTACTGGCGAAGTTAGGAAGTGGTATAAATAAATTACTCCTGGAAGTATTCATAATTGGAACGAGTTTGAAAATACTTTTCAGAGAAATGGGGAAATAGGACTAATCCAGTACAAGTCCTCACTGAGTATAGCACTTTGAAGAGAGCTGCTAATGAATCTGTTCAAAACTTTTCAAAAAATTTTAACAAGGTGTATGACTTTATTCTTGCCCATTTGAAACTGCCACAAGCCTTAGCTTAGATGAGATATGCTGAAGCTTTTGACTACGAGTTTTCTATACTGCTCAGAGAAAGAGAATCCCCTTCACTTTTTGAAATGAAAAATGATGCGGTGAAGGTGGAGGCTAATTTGATAGCAGCTAAAAAGTCAAAAATGGGTAAGACTAAGTTGAAAGAAGAAGAAAAGCCTTCCTCCTCTACTTCTCAGGATAAGCTGGATTCAATGATGAAAACAATGGAAAATTTTATGGATAGATTGGCCCTTGGGAATACCTCTACTCTTGCTGCACAACATGAACCTCAATTTAGAAACCCTTAGTTCAGGAGACCTCAGAATTAGCAAAGACCAAAGGAAAATAGAAATTAGCAGCCTGATCCTCCAGTGAGACCTCCTTTCCAATAGAACTTGGTCGATGAAGAAGATGATCCTGAAATTCTTAAAGATTCTATTCACTGTTTAGATGAAGAAATGTCTCGAATTTTCTTGACTAAAGAAGAACATGATAAATTAGACCAAAGTAATCATTGAGAGGAAAAATCATATTATCTGAAAGGGTATCAACATGCTATTTTTGAGATGCAAAAACAATACAATCTCAGAAATAGAAATGTGCCTATCATTGCCAACAAAACATAGCCTAAGAACTATACACCTAAGGTTGCTGATGGCAGGAAAGATGCTCCTAAGATCGTTGAAGGTAAGAAAGATACACCAGTTGTTCCTCCTATCAAAGAAGCTAAAAAATATTTTTCTGTTTTCATCCTTGAGAATGAAATTTCTAAGTCCCTTTCAGTGATATTCTCAAGGTAAATTAATATATAAGCAGGATTGTCAAAATATTGAATTCACAACTAGGAGCTGCTGATATTTTGAGTGTACTAGAGGATCATCCAACCATATACTTGGGTCCAAGACTTGAAGATGAACAGAATGAGGAGGTGCCTCCTTTTTATGTGAGCCTTAGCATTCAAAACATGACATTGCATAATGTTATGTTGGATTCAGGGGCCTCTCACAATCTTATGCCCAGAGTAATCATGGAAAGAATGGGGTTAGAAATAACTAGGCCATATAAAGACCTATTTTCTTTCGATTTGAAAAGAGTTCAATGCATTGATTTAATCAAGGATGTTGTCATTGGTCTAATGCAAATTCCTGCTAAGACTGTGATCATGGACATGGTGGTAGCAGAAATTCCACCAAAGTTTGGTATGTTATTATCAAGGTCATGGACAGTGAAAATAAAAGGTAAAATTCAGATGGAACTTACTTATGCCACCATCCCTGTTTTCGGTGATCAAAGAAGACTGTATCGAGAGACAAGAATGGCCTACAAGGTGAGTAGTAAAGACAAACCCCAAAATTTTCCAATTTATGATCTTGATACTGAACTTGGTTCTATTATTATTTTCAATGAGTTGACTAATGAAGTAGAAGACGAGAGGAAAGAAGAAAATCGAAGTTCTGAAATTCAACAGTCTAAAAATCAGCAAACAGAAGATTAGCAAGTCAGTGATAAGGAGGTGGAAGGTTGGTGGTCATTGCATTTTGATGGATCAGTAGACAGAGAAGGAGAAAGAGCAGGGATATTTATCACAAGTCAAAGTGATGAGAGTAATTTATTTTCCTATAAATTTAATTTTGATTGCATGTATAACATGGCTGAGTATGAATCCTTGATTTTGGGCCTAGAGGTTTTGAAAAGAATGAATGCTCAAAACATTTCTATTTTTGGAGATTCAGAGTTAGTTATTAAATAGGTTGAAGGTGTTTATCAAACAAAGGATATAAGGATGAGGGCATATAGGAACTTAGTTTTGGACATGTTGGAAAAATTTCAAGCTTATTCATTCATGGTCAAAACCAGAGAACAAAACTCCATTGTTGATTCTCTTGTTGTCTTTGTAAGTCTTTTCATTGTTCCTATGCATTTCATAGAAAAATATGAGGATGATCAACAAGTGAAGAAATTTATTGAGCAGAAAGAAGAGTTTGAAAATATATAAGTAGATCAACAAAATATGCTTGCTGAGTCTAAAGGGAAGTCTGAAGTTTTGCAACTAAAGAACAATTCCGTACCAAAGGGACTCATACCTCTTGAAATTTTTTTTGATCAAAATGATGTCTTTAAATCCCCTAAAATACAAGCTGATGATGAAGAAGTTGAGCTTGGTACACTAACTATGCCCAAAATGATTAAACTTTCAAAGTTTCTTTCAGCTGATATGAAGTTTAAGTATATTGAAATGATGAAAATATTCATAGATGTGTTTGCTTGGAATTATGTATATTTGAAAGAATATGACCCCACTATTATTCAACATACTATTCCCATAAAATAAAATGAAAATCCTTTCAAGCAGAAGTTAAGGAGGATCAAATATTCATAGATGTGTTTGCTTGGAATTATGTATATTTGAAAGAATATGACCCCACTATTATTCAGCATACTATTCCCATAAAAGAAAATGAAAAGCCTTTCAAGCAGAAGTTAAGGAGGATCAATCCACTTCTCATGCCATTGATTGAGAAGGAGGTTAAAAAACTCTTTGATGCCAAAATCATTGTCCCAATCAGATTTTCAAATTGGCTTTCAAACTTGGTTCCAGTTAGGAAAAAGAGTGGAGAAATCAGAATATGTATTGACTTTAGAAATTTGAATAAAGCTTCTCTGAAGGACAATTATCCTCTCTCGAAGATGGACCAAATTTTGCAAACTATTGTTGGTTCTCAGAGAATGTTTATGCTTGATGGTTTTTCAGGTTATAATCAGATCCTTGTACATCCTGACGATTAGGAAAAAAATTTTTTTACTACACCATGGGGTACTTTCAAGTACGCCAAGATGCCATTTGGTCTCATGAATGTAGGAGCTACTTTTCAGAGGGAAATGGACATTTCTTTTTCTGAAGAAAATTACAAGATGGTGGTGGTTTATCTTGATGACATAACAGTCTTCTCAAGGAGGGAAGAAGATCACTTGAAACACCTAGAAAGAATTATGCTGAAGTGTAGAAGGTTTGGCATCTCTCTAAATCCCACCAAGAGTATTTTTGCTTTAACTTCAGGTAAATTACTTTCACACATCATTTCTGAAGATGGGATTAAGATTGATCCAAACAACATTAATGCAATTCAGAAGGTGGATTTTCCAAGAAGCAGGAAGGAGATTCAATCTTTCCTTGGAAAGGTAAATTTTGTAAGGCGATTTATTCCTAATTTTGCTGAGATTGTGAAGGACATAACAAGGATGATGAAGAAGGGAGTTGACATTAAGTGGATAGAAAAATAAAGATACTCATTTGATGAAATCAAAAGGACACTCACACAAGCACTGGTATTGATCAATCCTGATTTCTCAAAAGAATTTCTGGTTTTTACTTTCGCATCAGAGAATACTATTGTTGGAGTTCTGATACAAAAGGGACAGAAAGGTATTGAGTAGCCTATTTCCTTCTTTAGTAGGATATTCATAACTTTGAGTTGAAGTATAATATCTTAGAGAAGCAAGGCTATGCCTTGGTGAAGGCTATCAAATATTTCAGAATTTATATTTTTCATTCTCATATTGTGGCTTTTGTTCCTAATACTGTTGTGAAAGACATCCTCACTCAAGCCGATCCTGAAGGTAAGAGGGGAAAATGGATTTCTAAATTGCTGGAGTATGATATAGAGATTAAACCAACAAAATTGTTCAAAGGGAAAGGCTTAGCAAAGCTGATGGCGCAGTCAAACTTTGACTATCTTGACATAAAATTAATTGTAGAGATATCAGAAATTTCAGATGAGGAAGAAGAACTAGTCCCTATCGAAGAGAAATACATCACTTCAGATTGGTACAAGGAGATTGTTTTTTTGCTACAACATCATAAAGCACCTGCTGATCTAACAAAATCTAAGGCAAGGTTTGTAAAGCTAAAATCCTTGAGATATTTTATTTTTTACAGAAATCTGTTTTGGAAGGATACTGGAGAAATTTTGCTGAATTTTTTTCTACAAGAGGAGGATGATAAAGTAATTGAGGAGTTCCACAAAGGATATTGTGGAGGTCACCATTATTATAAGGCCACAGTGAACAAGATTCTTACAGTAGGGTATTATTGGCCTAAATTTTTAAGGATGTCTATAAAAATATTGCTTCCTGCCATGAATGCTACATTTTCGAGGGTAAGAAGAAGCTTGTACCTCTACCTTTAATGCCTATCTATGTGGAAGCAACATTTTATCAGTGGGGGCTAGATTTTATTGCAGAGATTCGTCTATAATCATCAGGACAACACCGTTGGATTCTCACAGTGATTGGTAACTTCAGCAAATGGATTGAAGCAATCCCAACTAGGCAAGAAAATGATTATGTTATTATTTCTTTTTTAGAAAATAATATCTTTTCTAGGTTTGGTTGCCCCATGAAGATTAGAACTAATAATGCACAAGAATTTAATTCTAAGAAGTTGATTAATTTCTGTCATCAATATCATATTACTCTTGGGCATTCTACTCCATAATATCCACAAGGGAATGGTCTTGCTAAATCTTCTAACAAGAACATTGTGAGGATCATCAAAAAGGTGTTGCAGGAGAATAAGAAGGCTTTGCATTTGAAACTGAAGTATGCCTTATGGGTTGATAGGATATGCACAAAAAGGTCAATTGGGACCTCACCATATGAGTTGGTATATGGGGCTAAGGCCATTTTTCCTACATCTCTAGGGGTACCTATCATGAAGCTGGTTCAAGGGTTAGAAGAGGAACCAAATGCAGTCCAGAGGAGAATTAATCAATTGATAGCTCTGCAGGAGAACAGGAATGAAGTTTATAACAGCAATCAACAATCTCAAAACAGAATCAAGAGGACATTTGATAGGAAGATCAGGGAGGAAAATTTTCAAATTTAGGATGAAGTGATGAAATGGGAGGCCAGAATTGAAGAGAAAGGCAAACATGATAAGTTTGAGAACTTATGGAAAGGTCCTTTCAATATATCTACTTTCCATGGAAACAATACTTACATACTGCAAGAGATGGATGGAAAATCATATGTTGGAGGACCTGTCAATGGCAGGTTTTTAAAGCATTACTCTTCCTAAAAATATGATTGATCATTCATGTCATTATACATATTCCATTTTATAATTTTTTCTGTTAATAATGACAAGCTAAATCAGCAAGCTTGAGCCTGAGGTGAAGGCCATTAGAGCTTGAGGAGAAATCTTGGCAATTTCAATTTTTTTCTATTTTGGTCAAGAAAATGGATAGCAGCACTGGAACTACTAGTTCTTAGTGTACCACAGGGGCACACTATCCCAAGTGGAGCCACTATTATCACCCAAAAAAAAATTTCAAAACATCATTGTGTCAAGTTTATTTTTGGTCATGGTTAGAAGTCAATTTAGGATTTGATCAAGGGTAGGTTAGATTTCCATAAGTTCAAAGCCCATCCTTAAGTTCAAATAAAGTAATTTTTAAGGTCCATTCATTGTCAAGTATCCATAATTTACATTTGTGGGTAATTTTCTAAGGTTTCATGTCAAAACTGGTCAATTAGCCAAGAAACCTCATTTTCGTAGTGCCACTAGTTCAAAAAAGTTGACTTGTGTTACGAAAGCACTAATAGTTTCGTAGCGCAAACATGGAAAAATACACTGTCGGTGCTACGAAAGCATGGTTTCTTAACTGTCTTGTCATTTGAGCTTAAATATGTCAGAATACATTGGGAAATGATAGGTTAGTAGTATGATGAGTCAGTTAACGATGAGATTCAGTGTACTTACCCACGTTGTAGTCATCATTGTCATGATAGGGTATGAATGAGGCATCATTCAGTTATGAGATGACATTTGAAATTCAAAATCATTCCTAATTAGTCATTCTCATTTCCTTTGCCTCCATTCAAGTGTCTAAGCTCTGAAGTGTCAAGCCAAACCTGTGGTTGTTCTATACAAAGGTTTTCTACATCTTGATTAAGCGAGGCTGAGATAAACTAATCAAGCGAGGTTGTTGTTTCACATATTGAAGCGAGCTTGATTCAATTTATCAAGCGAGGCTAACAGGTTTTCTGTAAAGCATAGCACAGGGAAAGAAAGTCCACAGAGGGGGACACTACTTGAGACATGAGCCTGAAGATATGAAGGTCATAAATGAAGACCCAACAGTGATGGACGCATTTAGAAGAGTAGGTTGTCTTCGGTTTTGTGAAAAGTTGCAGGGTTGCCACACACAGGTTTCCAAAGAATTTTCCTTGAACTTCAATGGAACAACTACCAAGGTTGGGATGCTAAATGTGTCAATTTCACCAGAGATTATTTCTATTGTGACAGAGATACCAAGGGTTCAAGAAACTTGGTTTAAAGGTTTCAAATTCGATATGGAGCCATGCAAAGAGTTTATGAAACCTAAGTATGCAGATATGGACCTCAATAATGCTATCCCTAGAAGCTGCATCAAATACATTTATGCAAGGTTGTTTTTCAACATTCAGAGGTATTTTTCATGTGAAGGAAGATATCATAAGGTTTACACATATCATTTCAAGCCGCTTCTACATTTCACTGGTAGGATTTCACTTGATTTTCCCTTTTATTTGAATAGGAGTCTTGCTAAAATGGTTGATAAAGTACAAGAAAAATATGAAGGTTGTGAAACATCTTTGTCTCATCATGGTTTGATGAACTTATTGATTTTGAATGAGCTTCAGAAGATAGGCAGGGATTGGTCATCCTTTTTGTTTATAAATGGGTTTGAGTTAGAAACCCTAACTCCCGCTAGAAACCCTAAAACTAAAGGAACTCCATCACCACCAATAGCAGAATATAGTCAACCTGTGGTTGAAAAGCCAAATGAATTTGCAAAACTGAAGCCAAGGAAACAAGTTGAGAAAAGGACAAATTAGACACAATTGCTTGATACACCAACTCGATCACCTACAAAACAGAGGTCAAATATTGTCAAAGAGAAAAAATAGAAACAAAATCTCAGCAAGCAGGAAATCAAAAGAGTAACAGGAAGCCAAGCAGTGGCATTAAAAGAAAAAATAGTTTCTACAGCTACAGATGATAGCCCAGTGATAAAGGGAAACTTAGATGACATCCTGCATGCTATTGACATAGAGAAGACACCCATTTTTCAAGCTGAGTTCATCGGAGAATATGAGCATAAACAGAAAAAGTAAAAGTCTGCAAAAAAGCTTGAGTTTGAAGGGGAGGATGCAGCCTTCATCTTTCAAGCAAGTAAACTTATAACTAGGCATGCTAAGAAACTTAAGGAAGGTAGCAAGGAATTTCAAGAGCCTATTGAGACAGCTAAATCCCCTGAAGAAGTGGTTGATCTCTCATCACCTACAGTAAAGCATGTAGCGAGCAGAACAAACAAGGGGAAAGAAGAAATGACAGGATTTCAACATCTTGAGGAGATATTGAGGTTGGAAAACCAATAAATTGTTGTGATGAGAAAGAGGGCTAGAAAGCACATTATTGAGAAAGTAGAATTCAAAAGAATGAAGGCATTGTGGGAAGGTAAAACTGGTTCTATTTCTGAAAATCCAAGCAGTGCAGAGGAATTTTTCACATGGACAGTCCCAACAACAAACAAAGCCAAATTTGTTAAAGTAATAAATACTCACTTGAGAGCTAATAACAGGAGACTTAAAGATCAAGTGGAGGACTTGGAGTAGTAGCTGAAATTCACTCAGGATAAGTTAAAGAACAAAATAGTTAAAATGACAAGCATTAAAGAGTCAAAAGCTAAATTAACTGAAAATGAAGAAAGGACCTCATGAAGGTTGAAATGACTATGTTTTCAGTTCATATGACTTTTTGATATGATGGAATCAGTTTATTTTGATGTTTTGGTACATTTACAATTTTCATTTTCGAAAATTTTGAACAAAACTGCTCACTCAGTAGTTTCATAGCGCAGACAGTGTAAAAAGGGAGAAAAGCGCTACCAAACTGTTGTAGCAGCTTTTCTTTCCCCTTTTCATCAAATTTTGAGGGTTAAAAACATGAATTAATAAATTAAAATGCCGAGGAGGATGTATTTAAAGATAATTAAGTTATTTTTGGAGGAAAGAGGTCAAGATTTTGAAGAAAAAAGGGTAAAATAACAGCGCTACGAAAGGCACTACAAAACTGTGTTGTTTTCATAGCGCAGTCTATTACAACCCATTTGAATATTTTGGAGATGGTTTTGGATAGCTGGAGCTTAAGGAGGAGATTTGGCATGTGTTAATTCATTTTCTAACAGCTAAGGAGTTCGAAATAGTGAGTTCATGGTGGTCAGAATGTTCCAAGAGTGCAAAGGACCCTATGCCTAGAAAACAGGGGATTGTTTCCTACTTTGATGGAGGTTAGAATTATGTCATAAATATTTGAAGCTTATCATCTAGATTCGACCATGTGTGAATACACTTGGAAAATGATGTAATTTACTTTAGATAAGGTTGTTATGGATAGAGATAAGGAGTTTGAATCCTATTTGTAATAGGATTGTTTATTAGATTAATTGTATTTTTGTAATAAATACCATGTCATATGGTTATTAAAGGTGTCAAGAGTCAATAATTCGATGTATCTAGCACAAGATAAGATTATATCATGTTGTAAATGGTCTATAAAGGACCAAGAAGTCGAATGTACAAGGGTTGGACATTTTTAGCAAAAAATTGTGCTTATTTTAATTGACTGGTTTTTAGCTAATACAGAGATTTCTACTGAGCGAACTTGAGATTTAGAAGGAGTTCTAGTGTTTTCTTGTTCTAATTTCATCTCTTATTATCCTATTGAAGTGGTGTTTGTCTGTGTTACTCAGAATTCATCTTTGATGCTCCGACTTCCTATATAGATAAACTGACTGTGTTTTTTATAGTTTCACATGTGTATCTATTGAATAAAAATATGATATGCCTCAACTTCCATTTTAAGTAGATTTATTGGTTTTCTGAACCTATTTTGACTCCATAAGCCAAATGTGTACTTGTTGATCTGATTGTCAACCTACATTTATCATCTATCTGATTATTACCCCACATAGAGTTAGCCATCTATATTTTTATCAAAAAATCATTAACCCTTTTGAGAGAGCCCTCTCAGGTGGAGGAGGCTAAGGCTCAATCAAAATATTGGTTTGAAATAGTTACATGAGATTGATTTGATTAGCAGCCTATTAGGTCCAATTTTGTGGTAATATTTTAACCATTGGAAATCCATTGTCATGTTGAATAAGAGATCTGTCATCGTCACATATATTCATTCGTAGCCTATACCATTTGACGTAAAAAAAAACTAATTTTAAGGAATTAAAGTCACACTCAACTATATCATCTAAAAACCCATAATATCTATTTTCATATTCTCGAGGGTGTGTCACTTCTGGCGGAAACATTATTGACCTGGAATATTGCAGTTATCCCACTATCAGAAGTTTTCCTGTTATCATCCGACTATTTGATGTGAAATTTATGACCATTACACCACATAGCCTTGTGGTGTTTCAACTACAATATTCCAAACATGAAAATTATGCATTCTCAATTAATAATTAATCATATAATTTACGCAACTTGAAAAAAATCTGAAAAATAAAACCTGTTGTCACATTATAAATATAATATAAAATAAGTATTGAATAACATAGGTGAATTAATTTCTTACCTTTCTATCTTTAAAACCATATGCTAAATCCATTTCCTTGTCCGTAACATTTCCATCTCCACTACGATAAGCTTCTCTAACCAATTTAGACAGTAGTTTCCATGATAACCTATTGTTGTAACGTTCTTTACATCTTTCAATTATTCACTCATCCACTCGAGATTGTTTGCAATGTATAAAAGTAGTGCCTCATAATCTTGAGCACCTGAATTAAAAAAAAGTAATTCACCAATATTAAATATAAATTATAACCATGGTAAATTATATTAATTAATAAATTATGAAAGAATAATACTTAAATGAATATGATCATATGCATGATGTAAAAAAATGAAACATTATATGTATTATATATAATAAATCTTTTACCTCTCACTTTCTTCATTCTACCTTTTGCCAACAAGTGCTCCCCTTCAATTTTTTTGATGGATTTCACATCCAAAATGTAATCCACAGAATCCATAGCTAGCACAGCTAATATAGGAAGATACTGAATAATATACACCATGGATTCATGTACCACATATCCCTCCACCATAGAACCCTCAGGATGTGATATTTGTCTAACCAAAGCCTTCAAGGATTTAAAATGCCTCTCCACCATCCACATTGACCTTGTGTGTACTGGTCCACACATTTCAATCTCCTCAACTTGGTGTTTCAAGTAGTGTTCTTGTGCATTGAAAAATGTTGGAGGTAGATACTTTTTCATTTCACAAATTAGTCGAGGAATTTCTCTCTTCCAACACTTTATTTCATCTTGATGGATTTCTTTCCATGAAAACCATCTACAAATCATTACGCAAGGTTATTTCAATGAAACATAATATATATATTACATTAGAAGTAAAGTAACACATCATGTTATTAAGTACAACAACAAATTGTAGCAATATTTTGCGTATAAATCAAAACTACTTATCTCATGTATTTACCAAGATCATATATAACTTGTTTGACATTTTTGTCGAATTTGTTTGGGAGAGATACAGGTAGAACATACTATAAAAATAAAAAAATCATCGTTATTGGTTTCCAAATTAAACAAAATAAATAAATAAATAAATAAATTTAAAATATGTATTCAAGCAATAATATACAAAATTGTATACCAAAAAAATTACCTTAATGAAGGTATGCCAATCATGTGCTTTCACCCCACCGAAGTCACCTTTCTTCATTAAGATATTATTTATGTTTGAAGCAAAACTTGTTGGAAATTTAATTCTTCTAACGACCTATTTTACATCATTTCTTTTTTTCTCTATTAATGACCATGGAATATTATTATAATTTCGACCCCCATTGTTATTTTATTGGTCGATCATACTTTTCATTTCATGATTCGATTTCTCAATGTCAGCACAATTTTTGTCAATTTTATCTCTATCATGTGCACCATCTATGATTCACCATAACGTTTCTGTCACATTCTTCCCGATATGCATTGTATCAAAAAAACGAGCTACTTTTAGGTCCTCATAGTAGGGAAACCTCGTGAATTTAGAAGGATAGCATTTCATTCTAGGTGGAAGTAAAATATTAGTACCTTCATGGTGACGACCTTGATATTAAAGAATAAAATAAACCAAAAAAACCATTATCAAATACAATAAAATAAATTCAATAATTAAAAAAAAAAAATCAAAACATTACGTAAACAATTAATATATATATATATATATATATAGACAAATTTCATACCTTGACGATTATTAATTATGTTATATTCAAACCTCCACAACTAATGTGTCATTCTTTGTGGTTTTAATCCAGTTTCTTCTTTATCATTGAAAATATTTTTTTGAATAGTATGATACTTATGGTTCCGAGAGAGGAAGTACCTATACTCATCAAACACCATCTTTCCTAAATTTGGTGAATGATGATACTTCATCTTAAAGCCACAAACTAGACATGCAAATCTACCCTTTGTTTGAAGACCTGCAATAGATGGATCAATGACAATTATACAATATTGAGATCATTTTAAAAACATGCAATATGGTATATCTAATTTAAATAATTATATACTATCTAAAGTGCAACAAAATATTACATACCACAAAAATGTGTTAGTCCTGGGCATCATGAATTGTCTATACAAGAATTTCATGACATTGAAATCTCTTCTGCTTGATTGGTTTGGTGATGTTATACATAGTGATGCCATGCCATAACTTTATTATCTCATCAATAAGAGGATCGATAAATACATTCGTATCTTTGACCTGGTACTTACCTAGTTGTTCAAAATTATGGTACATAATTACTACCATGATATGTATATATAAGTAAGTAAATAAAAGATATTATGCAAACAACAAGACAGATGAAAATTTTACATTCGAAAAAATAATGTAACAAATACGTGGAATAATCATAGTTGCCATTATGTTCTCCCTCTTTATTGACATCCAAGGAGGAACTTTATTGCTGATAACGAAAATAGGCCACACTGAGTAAGTAGAACTAATATTTCCGAATGGATTAACACCATCAGCTACCAATGAAAGCTTGACATTACGAGGTTCATTTTTAAAATCTACATATTTTTCCTCGATTTCCCTAAATGCAGAACCATATGCATGGATTCGAAGAACACCATCTCCACTTCTATTCTTTGAATGGTAATCCATAAACTGTGATATGCTTTTACACCTGAAAATTCATTGCAAATGTGGAATTATGGTAATATGACAAAGAACCTTTTGAGGCACCCTTTTTGTTAGTTGATCAGTTCAATATATACTGGTACCACATTTCAGACATTCTATTTTCGACGCATGTTCTCTGTAATATATAATATCATCTTTAGTACATGCATCTATAGTGTTATATTACATTCCAAAGTATTTCATAATAACATGTAAATCTCAATACATGTGAAGTAAAGTATTTGGCGATGGTAACAAAAATTCACCCAACAATCTACAACATAAACAAAAACTAGTTAATGTAAATATTATTAATCATATATAAGGATTGAATTATTATTTTACACATTTATTACAACTTTAAAAAAAGGGAAAATAATCAACGTTTACATATATGTGATCATATATACATATTACATACCTTAGGATCTGTGTCGTACATCTGTTCGACAAATTATTCATAACCTATAAGTTCACCAGCAACAATGTAGCAGAGAGAAGAGTTGCATTTGAATGTTCAAAAAGTTGTTAATTTGACATTTCAATCAGAGGTACATCATAAACACCATCACTATATCCACTATCATCGTTTGACTCACCATACAAGTCTTGGAGCATTTGATTTGTCCCATCATTGTGAACTGTGTCATTATTGTCATCATCTACCTCTAGAGGATCATTAACATCATTTTCATCATTTGATTCATGTTCTTCACCTTGTACAACATCATTTCCAGTACTAATATTTGCTGCAATATTCTCTTGTGATGCAACATCATCTAATCTACTACTGTTTAGCTGTGGAACCTGGTTCTGAAAAAAGTTGGGGGGCGAGTGTGCCTTTGTGAATTTTACAAAAAATCATTAAACATTAGTGCGTATATAAAAAATATCACAATAATATAAAATTTTACTATATAATCAAAATGAATATAGATATTGAATATATATATTGCTAACTAATTAGCACGGTACGATAGTCATTCGATCCACCATTAATGTGCCCATATTTATTACAATTTTTTGTTTTTTTTTCTATTAAAACTCTAACATTATGTCTCAAACAACATTTGTTGCAAGCGCAATAAAATTTACAACCGCCCCTTTCGCCCTCTTAAATTTTTTTTTCCACCTCTAATGTTTTCTGCCATTGATGCAAATTATCCTATAAAGAAAAATAATAATTATGTTTTTTTACTATACAAAATACCATATACCCTTTTCGAACTATCCCTACTACAGTAAATTTGTCGCTATTATAGCAAAGCTGTCGAAAAACATCTTTACAATGCACCCTATATATTTAAAATAAACCGCCGCTATTGCGATGCTAGTTAACCAAGTCAACTTTGACTTTGTCAAAGGGAAAGTGACCATTCCACAATGGTCTCTTCATATCCATCGGTATACTGACGCACATAACATCGACGTCACTATAGCAACGTGGTCTTCTGTTACTATCGCTATTGCGACACCCTAGCTGGGTGGGTCGCAATAACGATGCATTTTCATAGTGTCGCAAGAGCAAAAACGTCGCCATAGGGGTCGCAAGTGTGACACTGCATGGCATGATTAAAAAAATTTAGAAAAATTTGGAAATTTCCAACAATACATCAAAATTGTCAGAACTAAAGTGTCAAAAAATTGACCATACGTACTAGTGCTACAGGAAATAGTTTGAGGGCCATCCGAGGCCAAAAATGGTGGAGAAAAGCATAGGGAAGGTATATTGAAGGTGTGTTTGGATGAGTGGAAGGTGGCCAACCCCTTGGCCAAGATCAAAACCTCTTGAGAATCCCATCTTGCACCTCTAGAGTTTACTCACGGTGTGAAGGTGAAAAATATGAAAACATGGCTGATGGCGATTTGATGAAAAAAAGGCTGATGAAGGGTGAGAAATGAAGCTAAGGGTGCTGGAAAAATCCTCCTTTGCTGTGCTACTTGAACCTATAAGAAAACTACCTATTCATGCAACAAATATTGACAATTTCATGATGCAGGAAATAGAAAAGATGAGTTGAATTTGGAAAGAAAACCTACTTCTGCATTCAAACGGAAATCTAACTCGGCATTCTAGACATATTCATGACACTACAAAAACCTCACTATTATTTCCAAGAAATCATAAACCAAAAAGAAAATTTTGCCTGTGGAGAAGGTCTACCCTCCTCAATCTCCAATGAAATAGATGAGAGAGAGAGGCTTGACACACAGCTTTATGAGTTTATAAACTAATCTACCAACATGGAATCAAGCTTAACATAAAACAAAGATAAATGGAAGCAAACAAAAAATATTAAATTGCAATATAAGCAAACTAGCTACAATGACATAAAAGTAAAGAATGAATACAGAAGAGAGACTAAGGGGCTAGAACCCACAATCCTAGCCCTCTGAAACTAACTCAGTGAAGCACAATCTGAATAATCATCTTATTGCATAAAATAGTCTCATTACATAATCATAACAGTCTCAAAAACCTATTACAAGAGCTAAGTGCCTATTAGCTTCCTTCAAAGTTTGAATACTATTGAGCTCTTGCTCAACCCTATTTAACTAGAGGGTAGCTACCAATAACTCCCTAAAAAGAATGTGATGTGTCCACTTTGACTGCAACTGAAGTGGAGCTTTCGTGCACCTGATCTTTAGTTTGGTTGGTTGCCTTTGATTTCGAGTTGTTGAAGGGAATCTCGAGGATCCCTTGGTTTCCTTTGGGAATTAAGGTGGTGGACAATCCCCCTAGAATTTCTCCGAGTTGTCTACTCTGAGCTTTAATTACAAAATATTCATCATGATTTGAACTTATGCACGAATGCAATAAAATATATAAATACACATATACATAGAGATGCATCAGAAATAAGACTTCATTTCATTAATATCTCATAACTGAAATATGCTTACAGACAGAATGGAAATAAAATAGCTAGGGAAAAGGTAGCTTATCTCTGAGAAGAGATGTGGCATCTACCTACCTCTAAATTGTGCTACAATAAGGCTTGAAGGCCTATTTATTATTGAGAAACAATGTAAGACCCTAAACATCCTAAAACCTAACCCTAGGAGATGAAACGCCAGACTACGGGCCCCGTTGGAGTAAATTGGTACACCAATTTCCCGGGGTCGTAACTTTGGCATACTATCTATGTTTGACGCACATGATACATTATTAGAAAGATCTATCCGAGGAATAAAAATGTTGATAGTGAATATTGAGTCTTGGATACTTGTATTAGCCAAACCTTTCATGACCAAAAAATGTTGTTTAGGGCCTCAAAACAAATCCAGAAGTTCAGGACCCGGAAAGACTGCCAAAAATAGTAAATTGTACTACAATTAAGGAAAATAAAAAACTAAAAGAAACAATGGTGGGAGTTTAAGTGGAATAGACAGGTGGCCACCAATATCCAACTGGATCATTCCTCCCCCCTTAGGAAGCAATGGTCACTATTGTGTTGAGTTCCTCCATGAGATGAGGAAACTTCTGTTGAACTTGGTCCCTGGTGAGCCACTTGCGCTGGTGAAGGAGTTGGCCTGCTTTGACAACTCAATATAGTTGTATCATCTGTTGGCGGGTGTTCTTGATCTGTGTCTCCATAATTTGATCAGTTGTGACTTGTTCCATGTGATCTGGGTTTAACTCTATTGGTGTGATTCATTATACCATGTCGGATGTGTCTAGTAGAGGTGGAAAGTAAGGTCGAAGGTAGTCCACATTGAACACTGGGTGCAGACCAAGAAATTGTGGAATACTGAGCTTGAAGGCATTGTCCCCTACAACCATGGTGATGGTGTATGGCCCATATTGGAGTGTGTGAAGCTTGTGGTGGGGTCCAGCGAGGCTCTCCTTATGTAAATGTAGCTACACTTTCTCACCGACCTGGAACTTGTGTGGCACCCAATGATGATCATTTCGTTGCTTGTACTTAGCATTGGCTCTATCCAATATGTCGTGACCCTATTGTTGAACGTGTTGAATGCGCTCAATGAATTTGTTCACCTTGTCAGCTTTAGATTGGACATGAATCGAATTTGCCTGAGTAGCTACAAATGGCATGGCTACATCAATGGAAATAGTGGCTGGAATCCTAAGCCCACCTAAAAGGGGTCGGTTGAGCTGTGGAGGTCCCAGTTATAGCTATCTTATACATAGGTGAGTCTCTCATCTCATGTGTGTGGATTCTTTGAGTCATACATGAAAAGAATTTGTACGATCATCCTATTGATGACCTATATCTAGCCATCATTTTGGGGATGGAAAGTTGTGAACTTGGTGAGCTTGGTGTCCAACATTGACCAGAGGCTAGACCACAATGTATTAAGGAACCTATTGTCCCAATCTAAGATGATAGACTCTGGGATCCCAAAGTGTACCTGTTAGCACTCCGTTAGATTTCTAATGTTGAAGAATAAATCAAAATAGAGGTAACCACAAAAAGATATTTTGGCTTGGTAGCTAGCCCTACCAAACCAGAGAGGGATCTCTCCACAAATTCACAGCCAAGAGGGATGGATAAATTAGGGTTTTAAGATAGTTATAAGTTCAGGGGTTTTGATTTCATTTGATTGGGTTGTTGGATGAGGATATTAGGTCAAAGGGGATAGGTTAGGGAATATAAGATTAGGGTCACAATCCATTCAATGGGGCAAGGTAGGTAGGAAGGCTAGCACATTAGAGTTCTTGGGATGGAATGATTCAGAAAAGTGAGAAGCTAGGAAGAGCATGAAATATGAATTCTTCCTAAACTCAAAGAAAGATGAACAGAGTATGAAAAATTTCCCAAAACAGAGCATGTGAGATGAATTCTGTTTCTCTAACTTGAAAGTGGTCATACAATAGACATGAAATGGAAAATGGACCAACAATATATCCATACAAATGAAACAAGAGAAGAAATAATGCTAGACAACCATACCATAGGTACCACAAAGAAATAGTTGTAACACTTTGATCCATGTGGATATCGGTGGCCACCCACCTATTCCATTTGGACCCACAGCATCAATTCTTTCAGTTTTTCAGCTTCAACATAGCTTACTATTTTTAGCAAGTTTTCTGGTCCTGCACTCTTGGAGCCATTTTGGAGACTTAATGATCTATGTGGATATTTTTGGCCACCCAACGAGTCCATTTGAACCCCTACCATCAATTATTTCAGTTTGTAAGTTTCAACACAACTTACTATTTATAACATTTTTTCAGGTCCTGAACTTGCGGAGCCATTTTAAGGCCATAAACGACGCTTTTTGGGAAAACGGGGAGCAACATTGATCATTGAAAAATTTTTCTTACCCAAAAGTTGTAGTCATCAGATAGATATTTCTAATGAGCTATTGAGTGAATCAAACGATGATTAGATGCCAAAGTTACGTCCCTAAGAAGTTGAAACACCAACTTACCCAAACGGGGCCCACAGTTTTGGCGCTTCATCTCCTAGGGTTAGGTTTTTGGACGTTTAGGGTTTTACATTGTTTCTCAACAATAAATAAGCCTTCTAGCCTCATTGTAACATAGTTCAGGGGCTGGTAGCAAACACATATCTTCTCAGAGATAAGTGCTACCAGTGCCCTAGCTCGCTTGTTCCCATCTTTTCAGTTTTGTAACATAGTGGGGAGGCCTATAGCCGACACATCTCTTCTCAGAGATACGCTACCAGTGCCCTCACTCACTCATTTCTATTATGTATCATTTTACACAGGTCAGAGGCCTGTAGCCGCCACATCTCTTCCCATAGATACGCCTACCAACGCCCTAATTGTTTATTTCAGTCATTTGTTTTATTAATAAAATGAAGCAATATTTCCACTGCATCTCTATATCTATGGATATATGTGTATTTTGTTGCATTCTTGCATAAAATCTGGATCAGTGGTATCAAAGTGGTCTACTCTTTCTCTATTTTTCTTTTCATGTCCCCAACATGGCCAGGGTATAAGGAGTTCAACCTCGCAACCCCGATGACCCCCCATGGCGAAAGGAAAGAAAGACGAGGGAGAAGGAGATCCTATCAAAATATTGCTCGAGGAGGCCCTCGAGAAACATAGGAACGTGATGATGGATTAATTTTCCCAGATCCTTCAACGACTTCCCACCACTGGCACATCTACATCCAACACATCCGCCAATAGGTCTGTGACATCCTGGACAAATCCAACACCAATTTCAGTAGAATTTGCCACCCCCCCCACCTCCCCCCATGGAGGAGCTTAACACAATGGAGACCATTGCTTCATAAGGAGGGAGGAATGATCCAGGTGGATATCAGTGGCCACAATGATCCAGGTGGATATCGGTGGCCACCCACATATTCCATTTGGACCCCAGCATTAATTCTTTTAGTTTTTCAACTTCAGCACAACATATTATTTTTAGTAGGTTTTCGGGTCCTGCACTCCCGGAGCTGTTTTGGCGACTTAATGATCCAAGTGGATATTTCTGTCTACCCACCAAGTCCATTTGAACCCCCACCATCAGTTATTTTAGTTTGTAAGTTTCAACACAACTTACTATTTATAGCAGCTTTTTCGGGTCTTGAACTTCCGAAGCTATTTTGAGGCCCTAAACGACTCTTTTTGGGAAAATGAGGAGCAACATGGGGGATGGACTGATGTTTCTCACCCAAAATTTGTATTCCTTAGATATATCTTTCTAACGAGCTATTGAGTGCATCAAATGGAGATCGGATGCCAAAGTTATGTCCCCGGGAAGTTGAAAACACCAACGTACCCAAATGGGGCCCACATTTTTGGCGCTTCATCTCCTAGGGTTAGGTTTTTGGACGTTTTTGGTTTTACATTGTTTCTCAACAATAAATAGGCCTTTGAGCCTCATTGTAACATAGTTCAGGGGCTAGTAGTCGACACATATCTCCTCAGAGATGAGTGCTACCAATGCCCTAACTCGCTTGTTCCCATCTTTTTAGTTCTGTAACACAGTGGGGAGGCTTGTAGCCGACACCTCTCTTCTCAAAGATACGCTACCAGTTCCCTCGCTCACTCATTTCCATTATGTATCATTGTAACACAGTTAAGAGGCCTATAGCCACCACATATCTTCTCAGAGATACGCCTACCAGCGCCATAGCTGTTTATTTCAGTCATTTATTTTATTAATAAAATGACGCAATATTTCTGTTGCATCTCTGCATCTATGGCTATATGTGTATTCTGTTGCATTCCTACATGAAATCCGGATCACACTTTTATGAAGCTCATTCCAAAATGATTATAATAGTCTTTGATCAATATGCCAACATCCAACTGATTCCAACCTATGAAATGACTGAAAAATACATGATATAGGCCTCAAACAAACTCCTCCTAGCCTGAGGGGTTGAATACTTGAGAGGAGGAGTAGTTCCACCAAAAAATGAGTTGAATACCTAGAGTGTAGGGTGGTCAAACTGACTCATCCTTCACTTTTTACAAACTAATTCATTACACCTCATCATGAGTTTTCATCTAATGTATTTACCCTACGTAACAGTAGAACATGAAAATTACATTTACATCATCAATTACATACTTAAAATATGATTTCCCAAATGAAAATAAAATTTGAAAAAAAAACAGAGAAAAATGAGAAAAAGTCAGGTGCACCCTCAAAATGTTGGGTGCACCCTCCCAGTGTCAGGTGCGCCCTCCAACTTGCAACTAAGTTTTGGATGGGCTCCCGGTGTCCAAAGTGTGCTCAAGATATATCATTGGAATTCTTATCATGTCTACTTTCCATATCTACCCCGCCCCCCCCCCCCCCAAAAAAAATCATTCTCCCGAGACTGCTCAGTGCATAGCGCCAAGGTGAAAAAGGAGGCAAAACTGTGATTTTTAGGGTGTTTTTTCACTTTTCACCTGCCAGCTGTCCAAAAAAAGCTTAGAAAAGTTGTTTTCTTGTATATATATTCATAATTATGAATCTAATTGTGTTCTCTATCTGGCCAAAAAAATCCTCAAACAAAAGTCCAGTACCTAGGGCATTGCGAACATGGCTTTCTAGTTGTCACAAAATTGTCTTGGAATGCACAAAATTTCCCAAAACCTAACGAAAATTTTTGAATGATCACTGATGATGAAGGTTATGCATGGATTGAGGCTTCAACAAGAATATAAAGCCTCCCTTCCACTTTTTTCATGGTTAGGGTTTCAATTTTTAAAGAAGTAGACAATCCCCCTAGAATCTCTCCTAGCTGTCTACTCTGAGATTTAATTAAAAAATATTCATCATGATCTGAAATTATGCATGAAGCAAAAAAATACATAAATACACATATACAAACAGATGCAACATAAATAATACTTCATTTCATTAATATCTCATAATTGAAATATGCTTACAGACATAATGAAAATAAACTAGCTACGGCGAAGGTAGCTTATCTCTGAGAAGAGATGTGGCATCTACCTGCCTCTGAATTGTGTTACAATGAGCCTCGAAGGCCTATTTATTATTTAGAAACAATGTAAAACCATAAACATCCAAAAACCTAACCGTAGGAGATGAAACACAAGACTATAGGCCTCGTTGGAGTAAATTGGTACACTAATTTCCCGGGGTTGTAACTTTGGCATACTATCTATGTTTGACGGAAATGATACATCATTAGAAATATCTATCCAATGACTACAACTATTGACAATTAATATCAAGTCTAGAAGGCTCTTATTACCCAAACCATTCATGCCCAAAAAACGTCGTTTAGGGCCTCAAAACGACTCCGGAAGTTCAGGACCCGAAAAAATTGCCAAAAATAGTAAATTGTGCTGCAATTAAGAAAATTGAAAAACTGAAAGAAAAAATGGTGGGAGTCCAAGTGGAATAGGTAGGTGGCCACCAATATCCAGCTTGATCATTCCTCCCCCCTTAGGAAGAAATGGTCACCATTACGTTGAGTTCCTCCATGAGAAAAGGAAACTTCTGCGAAACTTGGTCCCTGGTGAGCCACTTGCCCTAGTAAAGGAGTTGGCTTGCTTTGAAAACTCGATATAGTGGGATCCTCTATGTAATGTTCCTAAATTAGCTAAGCTAATTGGAACATCATAATTTTGTTTTATTTTTCATGTTGATGAATAATAGACTAATGGAGGATATGCAACACTCCTTAGATCTAAAAATAAATACATGCTCAATGTGAACAGGGTTAAATATGAGCTGGTTACATAAAAACCACTTGTGTATGAACAAGGCTAAGCTATTTGACTGGGTCAACAGGACCAAATCACAAGACGGTCTAGGTGCATTGAACCTCCTAGGTGATCAACACAGCTCTAGAAAGAGGAATTCAATGTGAAAGGGGCTAATGCAATTGAAGTGGTTTAGGCCTTTGCACATTCCATTTTTATGACAAGGAAGGAGAGGGCTCAAGGAAAAGGGGTTTTTGATGATTTTTGGTTGCTTAAGCAACTCAAGTTCTCTTGGCTGGTTAGCCAAAGAGAAGAGGGTTTCCTTTTAGGAATCCTCTCTCCTTCCATGGAGTAGCTCTTTGGAGGAGGACGTGCTGCATTGATCCACTATCTGACATTTGGCCAAGCTTCTACTTCCAACTATAATTCAGATCCTGTTTAGGGTTTGATTTCTTTTGTAAGCTGCAGCAAGAGGGATTTAGATCTTTTCAGATCTAAAGAATTTCAGTACTTCTTTTCAGTGGAGGAGGGTTCTAATCCATTGGAGAGATGTATTGAATGATTTGAGCTTCATTTCGGATTTCAGATGGTATAATGCATATTTCCTTCCTGAGATCTGCGTTATTGCTGAAGGAGTAGTGTTGCAGGGTTTTTGGCATCATTTTGGAGCTAGATCTCTGATGTGAAGGAAGCCTCCTTGCATCAAGGGTGATCCTTGGATTCTCCAACCAATCGAAGTCTATTTATGATCTGATACATTCACTGAAGTTTTTGCTTTAGAAATTCTGAATCATTCTATAGATCTTCTGCAGTAAAACTTAGATCTGCTCCGACATTTTCATGTATTGTTGAAATCCCCAAGGGGAGTGAAATAAAGAGCCCTTTCGGCATTATAATCTATTATAGATCTCTGTTTTCATGTAAATATTAGTTGCAGATCTGTAACTTAATAAAAAGAAGCTTCAACCTCCTATCAATCACGCTGAAGAGTTTTCTAGTTCATCTCCTGTGTTGCAGCACCTCAATCTTGAGGATTATTTCATGTAAATCTCTATTTTTCTTACTTATTTTTCATAAGATATGAACCCAAGCTGATTTTATGTTGCTTATCTCATATTACAACTAATAGCTTCAGAAAATCACACTGCCTGAGCTTCAGTAAATTCTACATATTCAAAGTCATGGAGATTGGGTGTTTTTCTTGACTAGTTGTGAAGGAGGAACTGTTTAACATAGAAAAACTTTTTTTTTGGCTGGAATTTGACATCGGAGTCTATCATAACCCTAGATATCAGATCCAACCACTTTCCCACCTTATTTTTACACAGATCTCTGATTATACTCGTTTTAGGGCCTAAATCCTCACTTTTCCCCATCCCTTGGTTCATAAAACGTTGTATAAATCATTTATGTAGTTCAAGACATGTATTTCTATCTATTTCATCTATTTTTAAGCTTATTCATTAGTGCAGGACCGTTATACAGTTTCCAAATTGCTACAGTCCCTTATTTCGGCAGTTTTCAAGGAAACTAGGTGTGGAGGAACTATTTAACCCACCTAGTATTATTTTCTTCTGATACCCTCTTGGAATTGGGTTTTAGATTATCAGATCTAAGGGATCCAAGAATTGATATTAGATCCCCTCTTGGAATATTAGCTCTTGACATAGTTCTATAGATAGAGTTTGTTAGTGGGCCAGCTAGCCTCTGGGTCTCATCCTTTCTTGTAAAGGTGACATACCCGGTAAATGCCCCCATAGTCAATCTCTGGAACGGTTCAGTTGTTGATTGTTAATTTTTTTTTTTAAATGGAATATGATTTGCCGGATTCATGAGTGGTTCCCAATTTGGAACATTACAGTGGTATCAGAGCATGATCTCTGGCTCAGCCTGTGAGATCAAGCTATCAGAAGAAACAAGAAGAAAACCAGAGAGAAGAAAGTTGAAGGAGATGAGTTTTACCTCATCATATTTCAGATCCAGGAAGAGCCTCTTCAAATAGGTTAGAAAAAAGAAAGGAGGGAGAAAATGAAACTCCTAGAGGGTTTCAAGAAGTAGAAAGTTGCAGTGAGACCTGCAGAAGGTTTCAAGAAGGAGAGGAAGATCCATGCACTTCCTATCCTCACAAAGAAGGAGAGCTATACAGAGAAAAACCAGAGCATGGCTCCACCACTTGAAAGAATTATGGGTGAGAATATCTCCCTGCTCCCTTTTCAAATCATGAAAGGCATTGAAGAAGATCTTAAGGAGATCGAAAAGGTGGAGACTTGTACAGCGCTGTCACAACCTTGTGGGAGTAGCCTTCATGTTCAGAAATGGAGGAATGCCACACAGCTGCAGACGAAGTTTTTCTTCTATTCACCAAGTTATGATTAAATATTCATTTATGCTCATTTCAACCATTATTTCAGGAGGACTACATCTTTGCATGCTACTGATTTAGAGCAACAGAGTTGCATTGCACTGTACAAAGGTGGTGGTGAAGAAAATCTTGCATTTCAAGATCCCATGGAGTGCAAGAATATGATTTGGGATGATGGTATCCCTCATGGGAGGTGTAACAAGATGGAGGATGGAGAGCAAGAGGCTAGAAATCCCCTTGTAGATTTTTGATACCAGGCAGCAGGAGGCCTAGCTGCATTGGCTGCTCTTGGAAGAGTTTGATCATCACACTCTTTCTAAGGGTATGTGACAGGATACTTGCATCATGGACCAGCAAGGAGTATGGGCACATTGTGTTGGCATAAAATTTTTCATTTCAAGCACCATGTTGTCACTACATGGATGGGATGATGGAAGCATGAGAAAGCAGCAAAGGATTTTGTTGCTTGGGATGTTCTTGAGAGAGAAAGGGAAGATTTGCTCTCATATTTTTCATGATGTTGCAAGAGTAGATGATGGCACTATCATAGTGCGAAGTGTAGAAATTATATAACTAATGCGTTATACCTCCAATATTCTCCTGATCACACACTATTTGACTTCATGCATAATACAGAATCTCTTATACTATTGATCATTACTTGCGGAAATTAAATCAATTGCATGCACACATTAAAACCATAAAAATTCACACATATGAACACAGTAATTTATGGGAAATATTAAAGCTAAAAACCCCCAACTATCTATATATTATATGTCATAGAGATCATGTAACAATCATCATACAAAGCTTCTCACAAGCTCTCATTACAATCTCCAATTGTTACACACTAATCAGGTCTGATCTAGCAAATCCCATGCACCGATCTCTGCCACCTGCTAGCCTACCTCTACTGCGCAATCCTCATTGGCATCTCCATCAATGTGTGGTGCAAACTCATGCACCAATATAGTCACAACTGATAGTCACACTAATCTTTCACCTACCTCTCCACTGCTCTCCACTGAAATTGTCCATGCACTGTAGTTAACTGATGTATTCTTTAGTTTATTAATGAGTTAATAATTAGTGAATTAATTAATAATTAATTCACACCAATATCACTAGTGTATCAATCAGTTAGACTAGATACAACTAGCTCAACTGTGTCTAACTGAGTTAAACTGAACACAACTCCATTAACTACTTCTACTAACTCCACCAAACTCTGTCACATGAGTTCTAACTGAAGTCTCCATGCAATAGCTCCACTTAACCCTCAGGAATAGCGTAATTCCTTCTGTCAGCTCCTGTGCCACATCTATGCACTTAACTGAAGTGCTCCAAGAGAATAAGCTAATGTTTAGAGTCCAAATATTATTAATAGCTAACAATATTCGACATATCTATTTTTAGACTAGCAATCTAAAAATAGATTCCGCCCAATATGTCTAAAAATAGAAGTCCATCTATTTTTCCAACTTGACTAACCATCCACAAATAGCCTCCTCCAACTCATAGAATATGATCAACATGTCTAAAAATAGACATAGTCTAAAAATAGACTATACACCAAAAATAGCCTGCGGGCCCACTTAGTGAAGGCGACTTCTTTCCATGAAGCTCATCATCTTGTTTCAATCTCAACACTCCCTCTCAACAAGATAGGGATTATCTGCCACCCCGATCCTGTCTCTATGGTATTCGAATTTTCTCTTGGTGATCATCTTCGTCAAGATATCAGCATCCTGATCCTCTGTAGGAATGTAAGAAAGTAACATGATCTTCCACTGCACACAATCTCTGATACGATGATACTGGATGTCAATGTGTTTAGATCTATCATGAAATACTAGATTAACCGAGAGTTTGATGCAACTCTGATTATCAGAATATATCACAGTAGGATCTAAGTGTGAACTGAACAACCTAACTAGGATCTTCCTCATCCATATAGCCTCACATGTAGCCAAACTTACTGCCATGTACTCAGCCTCCACTGAAATGAGTGCCACGGATCTCTGCTTCCTGCTATACCAAGAAACTGTTGTCGACCCAATACTGAAAATCCCTCCAGATGTGATATTTATGTCTGTTGGGCTCCCTGCCCAATCTGCATCTGTGAAGCCATGCAGCCTCACTTCATCCGACTGTCTATACCATAATCCATATCCCGATGTGTCTCTGAGATATCTCAATACATGCTTCCCTGCCTTCCAAAAGAGCTTGGTAGGCTTAACCATAGCTTGTGAAAGCTGGTCAATAGCGTAGCATATGTCAGGGCGTGTATTGACTAGATACATAAGCAACCCCACCAACTGTCGGTAAACAGTGGCATCCACTACCTCTGCCGATGTAGTATCTTCTTTCCTCCAACCACCAGGAAGAGGAGTGTCGATAGGCTTGTAGCCTTGCATGTTGAACTTCTCTAGTATCTCCCAGGCATACTTTCCTTGAGACACAAACAATCCATCATTGCCCTGCCAAATTTCCAATCCCAGGAAATAATGAAGGAGGCCCAAGTCCTTCATCTCAAACTCCTTTGCAAGATCAGACTTGCATGAGAGTATCAACTGTTCATCACCGATTAGTATCAAATCATCTACATAAAGTAAAATGATCAGAAACTTACCCTCAACCACTATCTGGTACAGGTTTGGATCCGCCTCACTCTTAGTAAAACCAAGTCCGATGAAATAACTATCTATCTATGGGTACCAAGCACGAGGTGCTTGTTTCAACCCATACAGTGCTCTTTTGAGCCTGCACACATGCAAATCACTATTGAAGATCTCGAAACCTTCAGGCTACTCTATGTACACCTCCTCCTCAATCACTCTATTGAGGAACACAATATTCACATCCATCTGAAGAATGTGCCACCCCATCTACGCTGAGAGAGCTAGGATGCTCCGTATGGAAGAATACCTTGCGAAAAGTGCAAAGGTTTCCTCATAGTCGATCCCCTCAATCTGTGAGAAGCCTCGGGAAACAAATCTTGCCTTGTACTTCTCGACACTCCCGTTAGCTGCTTGCTTCACTTTGTAGATCCATCTCGAACCTACCACTGATTTCCCTTTCGGCCTTGGGACAATATCCCATGCACTGTTTCTGACAATCAAATCATACTCTTCCACCATGGCATCTACCCATGTAGGGTCCTCCACAACTTTCTCAAAAGAGGATGGCTCTGTCATGGTACACTTTCTCATCAGAGCAATGTATCTAGTATATCGTTCAGGTGACTATCTATGTCTGCGCTATGATGTAGGTGCTTCTACAATCTTCTCTGCATCCTGATTCAGTCGCTCAGCTTCTGTAGTGCGCTTCCACCCTCTGATGGTTGGCGCTGCATGAGTGGTTTCATCCACTCCATGAACCTCCTCTTGTGGCTAATCCACATCCTAAGACTCATCCTTAGGAACTAATAGCTCCTCATCTGCATGCAAGTGTGATTCCCTCTCAAGCGAACACTTCATGGCTTTCTCCTCATGAAATTTGATATCCTGTTGCACAACAGTCTTCCGACTGTCTGGAAAATACACACGATAGTTGGGGGGTGTATCAGTGTACCCCACAAATATCCCAACCTCTGCAGTCGGCTCCAGCTTCTTCCTGGCATCCTTTGTCACATGAATGTAAACAGGTGAGCCAAAAATCTTCAAATGAGAAATATCAGGCTTCTTACCAGAAAACATCTCCTATGGTGTACTCATGCCAAGTACTCTATGAGGACAACGGTTTTGCACATAAACCATAGTATTGCATGCCTCAAACCATAAGTGTATGGGAAGGCCCTGATCATGCAACATAGCCTGTGCAGCACCCACGATCATTCTGTTCTTTCGCTCCATGACCCCATTCTGTTATGGGTTATGAGGCACTATGAGCTCTCTTCGAATTCCTTCTACGCTGCAAAAGTCCTTGAATTCGCCAGAGATGAATTCACCACCATTGTCACTCCTAAGAGCCTTCACCTGTTTCCCTAAGTCTTTCTCCACCAATGCCTTGAACTCACAAAACTTTGAGTATGTCTCACTCTTCTTCTACATGAAGAAGATCCAGCACTTCCGAGAAAAGTCATCAACAAAGATCACATAATACCTGTGAAAGGTCCACACACATCTGTGTGAATTCTCTCAAGGATCGTCGTGGTGCGACTATCCTTCTCGTGAAAGGTGGCATTCACAAATTTTCCCAAAGTACATCCCTTACACTGATCTGACTACACAAGTGTACCCTTGGGAGGCCCGGTAGAATCTGCTGCAAAATTTTCAAAGAACCATGGTGAAGATGGCCCAATCTCCTGTGCCATAGCTCGCCCTCATCCCAGCTCACCACTTCTTCTACCTTTCTTTCCATTGCTACGTAGCCATCTACCTACAAGTGATAAAGGTTCTTAACTCGAACCCCTATCCTTCGGGTTTCACTAGTTGCCTTACTGCGTAGGAAAGCCTTTCCCTTGCTAAAGACAACATCATATCCCTTGTCTTCCAACATGGCCACTGAGATCAGATTCTTATTCAATCCTGGAACATGCATGAAATCCTTCAATATGAAAGGTTTACCAGACTCCCTCTCAAATAAAATGGTCCCAATACCAGTTGCACTGTATCTACCATCATTTCCCATCTCGATGTGCACTCCAAGATCCTTCTCATCCAGATCACTGAAAAAATATTTGTCTCTAGTCATATGAAAAGACGCACCACTGTCAAGAAACCACATTGAACCCATGACACTTGATACCAAGCATGCAATCAGTGAAAAATCTAGCTCAAACTGTGAGGCTAAGGCCTCTCCAGCTGCAGATCCAACAGCATGCTTATTTTTCTTCTTCTGTGGACAATTAGTGGCGTAATGTCCGTGTTGGTGACAGTGAAAGCACTTCACCTTGGACATGTCCTGCTTCTTGCCTTTCGCACTGGATTGAGAAGCATTTTTCTTGCTCTTCCCCTTCCTTTCTTTGGCAGCCAAAGCGCAATTTTCTTCATCTTCATTCTTCGATGAAGATCTGTCCCTAGTACTCCGCCTTATCTCCTCCTGCATAAGATCCGACCAAAGTCGCTCCCATCCTAGCAGTTTCTCCCGACCATTGACAGAGTCCTCATAGGAATGCCAACTCTTCAGAAGCCCAAGGAGAGCCAAGCTCACCAAGTCCTCTTCATCTATAGTAACCTCCACACTTCCCAGCTCATCCCTGCACTAGATGAACTTCGTGAGGTACTTTGGTATACTCTCGCCCTTCTCCATTTTTATTTTCCTAAGCTTATCCTTGAGTGCCAACTTCCTCTAGTCGCTCTTGCTTTGGAACAAGTCTGTCAAAGATTTCCACATCAAGAATGGAGAAGCTTTACATTGAAGGCTAGACACTATGTGATCCTTCACACCTTCCAACAAAATCCTTTGACATTTTGTTGTCTTCTTTTTCCATGCGTCAAGTGCGGCAGCATCGCTAGAAGCAGGTTTTGGAATTTCTGCATCTATGAACTCCTTCAACCCATTATCCTCCAGCGCTGCCTCCATCCTATCCTTCCATGAAATATAATTCGAGCTTCCCTCAAGGGCATACTCCAATCGCAATTCGTTGAAAGACAACTCAATTTCGACACCAAGAAAACACTACTGCAAATTCGAATTCCACCAGCACAAAACTCAACCTCTTCAATTCTTTGGAATTGCTCCAATGATCAATATCGCTCTGATACCATGTAGAAATTATATAAATAATGCATTATACCTCCAATATTCTCCTGATCACACACTATTTGAATTCATGCATAATATAGAATCTCTTCTACTATTGATCATTACTTGCAGAAATTAAATCAATTGCATGCACACATTAAAACCATAAAAATTCACACATATGAACACGGTAATTTATGGGAAAGTTTAAAGCTAAAAACCCCCAACTATTTGTATATTATATTTCATAGAGATCATGTAACAATCATCATACGAAGCTTCTCACAAGCTCTCATTACAATCTCCAATTGCTACACACTAATCAGGTCCGATCTAGCAAATCCCATGCACCGATCTCTGCCACCTGCTAGCCTACCTCTACTACACAATCCCTGTTGAATATGGGCTTTGAATGAACTCAAATCCATCTGGCTTGCAATGCAAAATCTTCATTAGCATCTCCATCAACGTGTGGTGCAAACTCATGCACCAATATAGTCACAACTGATAGTCACACTACTCTTTCACCTACCTCTCCACTGGTCTCCACTGAAACTGTCCATGCACTGTAGTTAACTGATGTATTCTTCATTTGATTAATGAGTTAATAATTAGTGAATTAATTAATAATTAATTCACACCACTCTCACTAGTGTATCAATCAGTTAGACTAGATACAACTAGCTCAACTGTGTCTAATTGAGTTAAACTGAACACAACTCCACCAACTACCTCAATCAACTCCACCAAACTCCGTCACATGAGTTCTAACTGAAGTCTCCATGCAATAGCTCCACTTAACCCTCAGGAATAGCGTAATTCCTTCTGTCAGCTCCTGTGCCACATCTGTGCACTTAACTGAAGTGCTCCAAGAGAATAAGATAATGTTTAGAGTCCAAATATTATTAAGAGCTATTAATATTCGACATATCTATTTTTAGACTGGCAATCTAAAAATAGATTCCTCCCAATATGTCTAAAAATAGAAGTCCATATATTTTTCCAACTTGACCAACCATCCACAAATAGCATCCTGCAACTCATAGAATATGATCGACATGTCTAAAAATAGACATAGTCTAAAAATAGACTTGCGCCAAAAATAGCCTGTGGGCCCACTTAGTGAAGGCGACTTCTTCCCACTAAGCTCATCATCTTGTTGCAATCTCAACACAAAGGGGTTACTCCTTGACCTTAGATGTTCAAGAAGTACTTTCTTCATGGGAAGGACTTCTCATATGTAGCAGCATTATGGGAGATGCCTTTGACATTCTGCATGTCAAAGATTGGAGCTATGTTTTGATGGGAGCCTATTTGCATAGGCCAACAGCATTGTCACTTTGGAGCTGGGATTTATTGATGGAGTATTCCCAGGATCACTTCTCATTCAGTGCACTTGGTGAGAAAAGAGGAGGTGAAGAAGATGAAGTGGTAGATGGAGACATCTATTACTGTGGTGTGCTTTTCTTGACTTGGGTTTCCAAGAAGGAGGAGAAGGACTTGCATGCAGCCCTTGCTTCATTCCCCTTCATGGGAGTGTGCCAAACTATTATTGAGGATTCATTCATGAGTCCATGTATCTTCTTTCTTCCAACATATGGTGAGATATTTTGCTTGCATTCTCTTACCATCTCTTGGCAGTGCATTGCTCTACAAGAGGGCAAGCTATTTATTGAGCTCCATGAACTTCATTGGGCCAAATTGCATGATGAAGACAACCATCTATTATGTGGCCTTGGGTAAAGATGTTTTCCTTACATGTGGATTCTCTATTCATATGATTAACCATGTCACAAGAGGCAATTTTCCATATACTCTTCTTAAGAAGCAGTTGAGAAGACTGTGTTGTGAGGATTTGGGTGACTGTTGGTAATCTCTTTCATCACATAGAACCTTTAGTATTTCCCTCATTAATATGATGATCATGTTTTCTTTGTTTATATTTCCATTATGCCTGTTGAGAGCATGATTGAGGAAGAGACACATGAGATGAGTGTGTCCTTTTGGGAAGGAGATTCCCACATTTTCTACAACACATGTTCTAATGGGAACATGGGAAAAATTTTGGCCACCATAGCCAAACACTTTTTTCTTTTGGAGGTGAGCCATGTGTGTGATGGAGTACCTCATGGTGATACTCTTCTATCCATCACATATGAGGCATTTTGGGCTGATTGGTTTTACAGCGTTGGAGGGAGGAACTTTGCAGATCTAATCCTCATGATGCCACTTGAGGGAAATGTCCTTGTAGCCCAAGATCAGTTTGCACTCTACACTTATCTTAAGTGGAGAGGAGAACAGTGTGGGGTAGGCTATCTTGTCTACCATGTGCAGAATTTCAGCCCACCTATTTTGCAGGAACTCAAGGTGGAGGAACATTTTCATAGAGTTGCCATGTCATGAGGTGACTCATTTTTGGTGGATGATTGCTTCAGGATGGAGAACTCACATGGGGGATGTTACTTCCCAATACACTTCAGATTCCATGCCTCAATGGAGCCTCTAGGTAGCACCTTATTGCCTTCTTGAGTATTTGATTGTTTCATGATGATAGCTATTCAACTAACTTACGTGCTTGGGAGGGGCAATATGGAGATTCATTGTTGACACAGCATCTCATTTTTTGGAGGAGTTCATCATATGGGGATGCTACAGTAGGAGGAGGAAACATATTTCAGTTCTATCCTTGTAGTTGCTTGAGGACAAGCAACATTTGTGAGGGAAGGACTGTAATGTTCCTAAATTAGCTAAGCTAATTAGAACATTAGAATTTTGTTTTATTTTTCATGTTGATGAATAATAGACTAATGGAGGATATGCAACACTCCTTAGATCTAAAAATAAATACATGCTCAATGTGAACAGGGTTAAATATGAGCTGGTTGCATAAAAACCACTTGTGTATGAACAGGGCTAAGCTATTTGACTGGGTCAATAGGACCAAATCACAAGACATTCCAGGTGCATTGAACCTCCTAGGTGATCAGCGCAGTTCTAGAAGGAGGAATTCAGTGTGAAAGGGGCTAATGCAATTGAAGTGGTTTAGGGTTTTGCACATCCCATTTTTATAAAAAAGGAAGGAGAGGGCTCAAGGAAAAGGGTTTGTTGATGATTTTTGGTTGCTTTAGAAACTCGAGTTCTCTTGGCTGGTTAGCCAAAGAGAAGAGGGTTTCATGTTCAGGAATCCTCTCTCCTTCCATGGAGTAGATCTTTGGAGGAGGATGTGCTACATTGATCCACTAGCCAGCATTTGGCCAAGCTTCTACTTCCAACTGCAATGCAGATCCTGTTTAGGTTTTGATTTCTTTTGTAAGCTATAGCAAGTGGGATTTGGATATTTTTAGATCTAAAGAATTTCAGTACTTCTTTTCAATGGAGGAGGGTTCTAATCCATTGGAGAGCTGCATTGAATTATTTGAGCTTCATTTCAGATCTTAGCATTAGGCCAATGTGTTTCTCATGGTATACTGCATAGTTCCTTCCCCAGATCTGCGTTATTGCTGAAGGAGCAGCGTTACAGGGTTTTTGGCATCATTTTGGAGCTAGATCTCTGATGTGAAGGAAGCCTCCTTGCATCAAGGGTGATCCTTGGATTGGCCAACCAATCCAAGTCTATTGCTGATCTAATACATTCACTGAAGCTTTTTCTTCATAAATTCTGAATCATTCTACAGATCTGCTCCGACATTTTCATGTATTGCTGAAATCCCCAAGGAGAGTGAAATAAAGAGCCCTTTGGGCATTATAATCTGTTATAGATCTTTGTTTTCATGTAAATATAAATTTCAGATCTATAACTTAATAAAAATAAGCTTCAGCCTCCTGTCAATCACGCTGAAGAGTTTTCCGGTTCATCTCCTGTGTTGCAGCACCTCAATCTTGAGGATTATTTCATGTAAATCTCTATTTTTCTTACTTATTTTGAATAAGATATGAACCCAAGCTGATTTTATATTTCTTATCTCATATTACAACTAATAGCTTCAGAAAATTACGCTTCCTGAGATTCAGTAAATTCTGCATATTCAAAGTCATGGGAATTGAGTGTTTTTCTTGACTAGTCGGGAAGGAGGAACTGTTTACATAGAAAAACTTATTTTTTTTCTTCTGAAATTCGACATGAGATTCCCTCATAACCCTATCTATCAGATCCAACCACTTTCCCACCTTATTGTTACATATATCTCTTATTATACTCGTTTTAGGGCCTAAAGCCTCACTTTTCCCCATCCCTTGGTTCATAAAACACTGTATAAATCATTTCTATAGTTCAAGACATGTATTTCTGTCTATTTCATCTATTTTTAAGCTTATTCATCAATTCAGGACCGTTATACAGTTTCCAGATTGCTGCAGTCCCTTTTTTCGACAGTTTTCAAGGCAACTAAGTGTGGAGGAGCTATTTAACCCACCTAGTCTGATTTGCTTTTGATCCCCTCTTGGAATTTGGTTTTAGATTATCATATATAAGGGATCCAACAGTTGATATTATATCCCCTCTTGGAAATATTAGCTCTTGACATAGTTCTATAGACAGAGTCTGCTAGTGGACCAGCTAGCCTCTGGGTCTCATCTTTTCTTGTAAAGGTGACATACCTAGTAAATTCCCCTAAAATCAATCTACAGAATATTTCAGTTCTTTATTTTTAATGTTTTTGAAAAAAGGGAATATGATTTGCTGGATTCATGAGCAGTTCCCAATTTGGAACATTACACTCTGCTGGTGGGTGTTCTTGATCTGTGTGTCTATAATCTGATCATTTGTGGCTTGTTCCATGCAGTCTGGGTTTAAATCTATTGGTGTGAGTCGCTCTTCCATGTAGGATTTTTCTAGTAGAGGAGTAAAGTAGGGCCGAATGTAGTCCAAATTGAACACTAGGTGTAGACCAAGGAATGGTGGAATATTGAGCTCAAAGGAATTGTCCCCTATAGCCTTGGTGATGGTGTATGGCCCATATCAGAGCGGGCAAAGCTTGCGGTGGGGTCTAGTGAGGTGCTCCTTCTGCAAATGTAGCCATACTTTGTCGCCCACCTAGAATTTGTGTGGCACCCAATGTTGATCATGCCATTGCTTGTACTTAGTAGTGGCTTTGTCCAATATGTCATGAACATGTTGGCGGATGTGCTGAATGCGCTTAATGAAGTTGTTCACCTTGGCAGCTTCAGAATAGACATGAGTCGAATCAGCCTGAGTAGCTACAAATGGCATGGCTACATCAATGGAAATAGTTACTAGAATCCCAATCCCACTTGAAATGGGTTGTGGTCAGTTGAGTTGTGGATGGCCTAGTTATAACTATGTTGTACATAGGGGAGGCTCTCATTGCATGTGCATGGATTCTTTGAGTTGTACATGCACAGAATGTGTACGATCATCCTATTGACGACCTCTATCTAGCCATCAGTTTGGGGATGGAAATTTGTGGACTTAGTGAGCTTGGTGTTTAGCATTGAATAGAGGTTGGACCAAAATGTATTAAGGAACCTGTTGTCCCTATCTGAGATGATAGACTGTGGGATCCCAAAGTGTAGCAGTTAGCACTCCGCCAGATTTCTAAGGCTAAAGAAGAAATCCCAATAGAGGTAACCACAGAAAAATCTTTTGGCTTGGTAGCTAGCCCTACCAAACCAGAGAGGACTCTCTCCAAAAAGTCACAGCCAAGAGGGATGGATAAATTAGGGTTTTAGGCTAGGTATAAGTTCAGTGGTTTTGATTTGATTTCATTTGGTTTTTGGATGAGGATATTAGGTCAAAGAGGCTAGGTCAGGGAAAATAAATGTAGGGTTATAGTCCATTCAATGGGGCAAGGTAGGTAGGAAGGCTAGCAAATTAGAGTTCTTGGGATGGAATGATTCAAACAAGTGAGAAGCTAGGAAGATCATGAAAGATGAATTCTTCCTACATTGAACGAAAGATCATTAATCTATGAAAACTTTCACAAAACAGAGCATGTGAGATGAATTTTGTTTCTCTAACTTGAAAGTTATCATACAATAGACATGAAATGGAAAATGGACCAACAATACATTCATACAAATGAAACAAGAGAAGAAACAATGCTAGAAAACCATACCACAGGTATCCCAAAGAAATAGCCGAAACACTTTTATTAAGCTCCTGCCAAAGTTATTATAATAGAGTCTCTGATGAATATGCCAACATCCAACTAATTCCAACCTATGAAATGACTGAAAAATTACATGATATAGGCCTCAAAAAAACTCCTCCCAGCCTCAGGGGTCGAATCCATGAGAGGAGGAGAATTTCCATAAAAAAATAAGCTGAATACCTAGAGTGTAGGGTGGTCAAACTGACTCATCCCTTATTTTTTGCAAAGTGATTCATTACACCTCATCATGAGTTTTCATCTAATGTATTTACCCTAGGTAACAGTAAAAACATGAAAGTTACATTTACATCATTAATTACATAAGTAAAATCTTGATTTCCGAAGATGAAAATCAAATTTGCAAAAAAAATAGAGAAAAATCAGAAAGAGTCAAGTGCGCCCTCAAAATGTCGGGTGCACCCTTCGAGTGCCAGGTGTGCCCTCCAACCTGTAGCTGAGTTTTGGATGGGCTCCTAGTGTCCAAAGTGAGCTCAGGATAGCTCATTGGAAATATTATCTTGTCTAATTTCTAGATCTATGCTTGGTTTGCAGAATGGACTTGATTTGACCCCTCCAAACTTCATTCTCCTGAAACTGCTCAGTGCGCAGCGCCAAGGTGAAAAAGGAGGCAGAACATTGATTTTCAGGGTGTTTTTTCACTTTTTCACCTGCCATTTGTCCAAAACAAGCTTAGAAACTTTGTTTTCTTGTATTTATTAATCACTACGAATCAATGGTGGTCTCCTTTTTGCAAAAAAATGCCTCAAACAAAAGTGCAGTGCCTAGGGCGTTGCGCACCTGGATTTCCAGCTGTCACAAAATTGTCTTGGAATGCACAAAATTTCCAAAATTTGCAAAAATTTCCCAAAACCTATCAAATTTTTTTGAATGATCACTGATGATGAATGTTATGCATGGATTGAGGCTTTAGCAAGAATATCAAGCCTCCCTTCCTCTTTTTGCATGGTTAGGGTTTCAATTTTTTCATTTGCCCTCTTAAGTTTTGACCTTGCAATCATGTTTCTTTTGGCATAATGTTTTGCCATCCTTCTTTGAATATCATTGTCTTCCATTGACTTTTCCAGGAGCTTCTCAACATGCTAGTTGGCCCTGTCAAGCAAATGCTCCCAATCTTCATTGATCATTATGGAAATATGTTCATTCAATGTCAATTGATTTGCAAGTTCAACTTCTCTCTTATTCTCTAGTTCTAGAGCTCTTTTCAGCCTTCTAGTCCTATGATTTTGTCTTGGTACTTGTTCTTTTGTTTCATTTGTCACACCATATGTTTTTAGTGACTCTTCAAGCAAAAATTTAGCTTTTTCTGCTTCTCTTTGAGCTTTGATGAATTTCACTTCATCAATGAGATGTTTGGTCTTTAGCTGTTGGTTCTCCTACTCAAGAAAGGTAATGCCAAATTTAGCTCTCTCAAGATTAGTTTGTAGTTCTCTAATATTGGATTATTTTTCTTTGATGGTTGTGCTAGTGATCTCAAAATCATCTCGCTGACTCAAATCAACAAGGTCAAAGTCCATGTATGTCTCATGAAGATTTTCCTCCCCATGCTTGATCTCTTCTTGAATATTTGCCTCTGTCACCTTTTGTTTTCCTTTATATACCTGGTTTGTCAATGAAGAAGGCAAGGACCCTCCCACATTCTATGGGGAAAACACTTTCCTATGACCTCTTTGATATGTTTTTACCAATATTCTCAAATCAACCTTCTTAGGCTTGCTAATCTCAACTCTGCTTGGTGACCCAATGTGCACATGAAATGCTGATGGTGGTGGTGAAATGGGTGGAGTAGTTTGAGCTGATGATGAAGTAGGTAATATGGGATGAGATGGAGGAATGTATATGGAAGGATGAGATGGTGAAGGCACATCTTGAGCATGTTGAACTGGTGGAGCAGTGAAGATGCCATTTTCTATGAAAGTACTCCATGAGATGTTCAATTGATCAAGGTGATGGAGGACTATAATCTTGATGAGGGAGTGGTGAAAAAGGATTTTCATCTGGTGGTCATAATCTCTCTTTTGAACAAGGTAATACATTTTATCAATGCTCATGAAGAGAAAATAAGGTATGTTGAGAATTTTGACCGTTGTGAAGTGCATTGATAACCAAACATGATAGGTGTAGAGTATCGAGAACCTTCCTTCACAAGTAAAGTACTTCATGATGATTTTCATCATGGGGGAATACCTATCTAGGAGGTAAGAGAAAGGAAATACCCTATTTCCTTCATTTTTGTACCTTGGCTTAATTTAGGGCTCATAGTAATGATCCTCCAAGCTGTCTTTTTGTTTGTACCATTTTTCACCAACATTCGGAATTCCAGTGGTAGCTGGTATCATGCCTATGGATACTGTGAATGTGACACCAGCAAGGGTTACATGGTTGCCATGAAGATTAGAAATGAATAGCTTGGTCAAAATAGGGTGATATTGGACCCTTATATTTTTTCATAGTAGACAAATTATCCTACATGCTTGAAACATGTCAGAGTCATGGGAGAGGCCATGGGTTCTTTGGTTTTTGGAGGTTCAATTATGAGGATCCTCCCTCCTTTATGTGGCCTCCTCTCTTCCCTTTCTTCTTCCTCATTGATTTCTCTGTTTTCTTCTTCCATAGTGTCCTAGCTAAAAACCTTAGGGAGATGATGGAAGTGAAATGTAGATTTAGTGAGTGGGGAATGGGTTTATGAAATGAGGGAGATGACATGGAGTAGTAATGATAAGGGAATTGTGAATGGGAATTTAATTACAGGTTTAGGGATTTTGGGAGCCTACGGAATTGAAGCACCTAGGTCTTAGGTTTTTGGGGAAAAGGGCTTTGGTAAATGGATATAGTGATATAGGGGGCATGGATAGGGTCAATTGCAATGTAGGAAAGGAATGTGAGGTGGTAAGGAATATAAATTGGGGATCTGACACTAATATAAGGGTCTAAGCTCAATAAAACATCAAATCTTGCATACAATAACAAACACCACACAAATTGTTTTGAGGAGAAGAGGAATGGTGTAACTGTGGCTTACTTGCTTGCTGGAGAGCGTGGGAAATGATTTTCTGAAGTTTGAGAGCAATGCAATTGATTTGGAGGCTCAGTAATCATTTTTGGGCATGTTCTCCCTCCCTTTGCTAGGTGCACAACGCCTAAAGGTAGTGTGCAATGCGAGCTATAGGTGCGCCCTCTTAATGTCCAGGTGCGTAGTGTCACACAAAAAACTCAGATTTTCGCCCTTCAAACTAGAATTTCGTGCTATGGAGGTGGTGACTCAATTCTGAAAGGGAGAAATGAATATGAATTTGATGTCTTGAGGGCCTTTATACTTGGTTCATTGATGATTTGGGCCTTGGGACCCACTTTCTTCCTATATCACTCACTTGATCTTTTGAAACATTGTCCTTTCACTTAACTCTTTATTTTTGAAAAATTGATCATTTGATGTGCTCTGAGAACTCTAGGATATGATTTCTTGGTGCTTTGGCATGCTTGGAACATTGTGTTAGTAGCTTGGGAACTTTGTATTTATTACATATAAATGACATAAAATTACAAAATGAAAATTAAAAATTACATCTTTTTGGAATAATAATTGCAATTCAGGATAAAAATCACAACTTTGAAATGATAACTACATCTTTTCAAATCATCTATTTACATAGTAAAGAGATGTTTATTTTTTTCACTCTTTCACTTGCTGACCTTATGCAATGGAATGGAGTTTTTATTGAGACCTTGGAAACCCTAATGGACCTAATGGGACCTTGAAAAACCATAAAAGACCTAATGAGACCTTGAAGGATTGAATTTTTAGGATGGCATGATGGCCTCATGACTAATACAAATGGTATAATAAATTTGACTTTATGGATTATGTATAGTAAGTAAGGTATGAAAGTATGTCGGCAAGTAACCAAATTTTGAGGAAGAGTGATGTTTTTTGGACTTGGGGCTACCATCAGTGACTAATTTTTTGCATGACCTAATGGAATGATAAAAAAATTCTGAGTGGGAGTCCCAAAATGATATGAAAAAAGGATTTTGATCACTGATGGTAGGATGAAAATACTGACACTAATAGTACCCACACTCATTCGAAGAAGAGTTTAGTAGTGGCTTCTGCTATGATATTCTTCTTGCAGGCCGCCATAATGACCATCTTCAAGAATTTGTCGATGACCATGAAAACACATTCATTGTCATGCTTAGTAGAAGGAAGTCTCGACATGTAATCCATGGAGATGGATTCCCAAGGTCAACTAGGGGTAGGAAGCAGAGTATAGAGGCATTTATTCTTGATGGTCGGTTTGGCAATGGCGCATGCAGTGCAGGATCTGATGTACTTCCCAACATCATGTCGAAGGTTTGGCCAATAGAAATACTTTTGTAGTCCTACCACTGTTTTCTAAACTCCGAAATGCCCAACGACCTGACTGTAGTGTGCTTCCCAAATCATCTTGGCACACTCGCTTGAAGGAACACAAAGGTGTCTCAAGTGACATAGCTCTAGATCGTGGAGGTAAAAATTTGGAACTCTTTTAGCCCCCAAGTGTGTCTTGTATGTGTGGCCAAATTCTAAATTGCTCTTGTAGAGAAACAACCAATCAGAATTCTCGTGCTCACAAGAGTTGAGCACGGTGGATAGCGCCACGATCGGTGGTCGATTGAGGCAGTCTGCAACATTATTGGTACTGCCCTTCTTGCACTTGATGTTCAAATGAAACTATTGGAGATACATTAGGGAATTTTGAGGTCAAAAATGGGCCTCCTAAGAAAATGTACAACCAAAATAAAATTTATAAGAACCAATAGGATTGAATATGATGATGTCAACCATGGGGGATGATTCACCATTTTTGGAGTAAAAAAGTAAAAAGATTAAAAAATAATAAAATAAAAAACCTACTTTTTAAACTCATATTTTCAACTTATCTTCATGAGGTTTTACTCAAATTTAGAGTGGGAATACTTGTTGGATGAAAAATTTAACTCCTCATCCAAGGAGTACCCATGTTTCATAATTTTGATGGACCTTGATACATGAAAAATGAAATGCATGAAAAACATGATTGCAATCACTTTTTTCATGTATTTCTCATTATTCATGTAGCAGGGTCCATCGAAAGTATGCAACATGGGTAATCCTTGGATGAGGAATCAAATTATGCATCCCATGAGTGTTTCTGCTTGAAATTTGAGTAAAACCATAGGGAAGTAAGTTGAAAATACAAGTTGAAATAACTGTTTTTCTTTTTTTCCCTTTAAAATTTGATGATGTAATCTAATCTTATTTTATTATTTCCACTATTATTTTATAATTTCATTAGAAGGCCCATTTTAGACCTCAAAATTCCCCTAATGTGTGGACCACTTCTGATGGAAATCGTTCTGCAACTTCCCTTGTGTCTGTATAAACTACAAGGTTTGGTGGTCTCTGTGGATGATCATTTCCTTACCCAAAATCTAATGCATTCATTATCGGCAAGCCTGTGCAATGGAATACATATTTTTTTCATAAGTGGGATACTTCTAGACTATTTCAAACAATGTCTCACAGTGATATGCCACTAGACGCCTTTGTTGAGTAAGAAATGCCCCAATAGCATAGTCATAGGCATCTGTCTCGATCTCCAATGTTTGTTGTAAGTCTAGTAATGTGAGAACTACGACAGAGCAGAGGTGATGTTTCAACTCTTCGAATGCCTTCTGTTGAGATTCATACCAAAAGAAGTTTTCTTTTGCTCCTCCCTTGGTGACTTGACTCAAGGGCCAGGTGATATGAGATAATCCCAACACGAACCTGCAGTAGAAATTAGCAAGACCCAGAAAGTTGCAAAGCTCTGTTAGAGTGGTTGGGGTTGCCCAATCCCGAATGAATTGGATTTTTACTAGATCCACATGCACCCCTCGCTCATCAATAATGTATCCTAGATACTAAACCTGGGTCATGCCAAAAGTGCAATTCTCCAAATTGGCACACAACTTGTGTTGCTGTAGTGTTTGGAGGACCTATCAGATGTGGTGGATGTGCTCTTCCCAAGTCTGGTTGAAGATCAAGATGTCATCCAGGTATACTACTACAAATGATTTGGTGAATGGCCAAAAGATGTCATCCATGAGCCTCATTAAGGTTGTAGTAGCATTCATCAACCTGAAAGGCATGACTAGCCATTCGAACATGCCCTCCTTTTATTTGAAGGCAGTCTTCCACACATCAGAGAGTTCGATTGGTACCTGGTGATAAACGGACTTCAAGTCGATCTTGCTGAAATATTTTCCCTCCTTGATTTGGTTCAAAAGGTCATCAATCTGTGGTATTGGGTACCTATTCAGGATAGTGATCTTTTTCAGCACCCAATAGTCAATACAGAGTCTCCAAGTCCCATCCTTCTTCTACACCAACATGCTTGGGCTCCCATAGGGTGATGAACTCGATTGAATGTGACCTTTCTGCAATAGCTCCTAAATTTTCCTCTTGATTTCATCATTCTCCAAAACAGAGCACTGATAGATTGGTCCATTAGGTAGCAGCATACCTAGGGTCAGATCTATGGGTTGCTCGACCTGACAGTGCAAAGGAACCCCTGCAAGTGAGGTGAATATGTCCCCATACTCCTCCACAATGTTGTCCATTTTTTTTTGTCATGTAGAGGAGCTCTATTTGGAGGTTGTGGCCATAGTATTCTTTTTTCCCTCAGGATAGATCATGAGGAAAACAGATTTCCCAGTTTTTGAAATGAGCTTACTTCATTATTTTGTAGTAACCAAAGACATAGCAGTAGGCGGTGCGACCTCCGTTCCCAAAGTGACAATAACAGTGCAAAGCTGCGACTCGTATATAGCATGTCGCTTCCACAAGTATGGTTTTCTTAATAATAAATAACAAACATCAAGAGGGGAAATGTCACATAATACCTCATTCGTGAAGGGCTTAACATTGTAGGCAACACGACATTGTTGGCTGACATGAAGATCTTGTCCTTGGTGAAGCCACCCGATGGTGTATGCTTGTGGGTTTTTTGTGGTCAGCAAGCCTAGTCATTTAACAACCTTTGCTGAAATGAGGTTCTTTTGGCTCTTGCTGTCAACAATGAACAATAGCGGGGAGCCCTTCACCCACATCTCGGAATGGAAGAGGTGCTCCTCCTCCTTTGGATCTTCCGGTTACTCCTTCTAGATCTTCGTGGTGGCAACAATGGCATTGGGATTTACATCGATAATTTGCTTCCCTTTTTCACTCCCCTTGTTCGGTTCTGATTCATCTCGACCATCGATGACTACTTGGCCCGACACTCACTTCTGTTGTGAGTGGAGCTCTTATGTAACTCACACCACTTTCCAATGTCATTCTTTGGCTTCATGGTGTTGTTCTTTGCTTGCGACTTTGGTGGGTTATCTTGGGCCACCCTACCTTGGCTTTTTATTTTGTTCTCTGGTTTGGGTTCACCTTTCCCTTGCTTATGATTTGAAGATCCAAAGTCTCGCTTCTTCTATTTAAACTTTTGCCCAATCTTGGTAGCATAACCGGTATGCTACACCAAGCGAGGAGATGTCGAGGGACTCCATTTCCTCCTGAATGTATCTATGCAGACAACTGCGGTAATTCAACACCAAATTTTTCTCTGAATCTTTGATACCCAATTTTGTGTGGAGGGTATGAAACAAATTTGTCATGTCATGTACATCTTGATCCCTTTGCTGCCCTATCATAGTTCATTGTATGTACTTGTTCTCATAGCTCCCCATGGGATAATATTGTTCCTTGTTGGCATATCTGAAATAATTACAAGTGGATGTGGCCAAAAACAAAGAGGGTTCCCTCTCGTCCTTTTGTTCATGGTAGGTTTCCCACTAGTCCTTGACATGGGGGGCATATTTGAGGAGTGAAAAAGTAATATTTTCCTAGTTGGAAAAGTCACGAAATAAGAAACACACTTCTAATATATTCAACCATTTATCTATGATGTTTGCATCTATTTTTACCTCAAACATGAGAATGCCAATGTTTAATTGTACCTTAAAAGGAGTTGTGCCTCCAGAGTGGCTGTTGGATGCAGATGCGCCGTCGGTGGGCAGTCGTTGAAGAATCTGGGAAACATAATCCATCATCGCGTTCCTTTGTTTCTTGAGGGCCTCCTCAAGTAATATTTTGATAGGATCTTCTACTCCCTCGTCTTTCTTTTCATCCCCCATGGGAGGCCGTCAGGGTTTGCAAGGTTGATCTTGCAAATGTTAAACCAAATCAAGTGCTAACTTCTTATAGCCCGACCTCGTTGGGGACATGCAAAGAAGGATCAAGAAAGAGCATACCTCTCTAATACCATTGATCTAGACTTATGCAGGAATTCAATTAAATAAAGACATACAGAAAAATTCAAAGATGCAATAGAAGTAAGACTTCATTTCACTAATATCTCATAAATAAAATATGCTTACATGGAGAATGGAAATAAACTAGAGAGGGCACTGGTAGCTTATCTCTGAGAAGAGATGTGGTGACTACCTACCTCTGAATTTTTTTACAATGAGTCTCGAAGGCCTATTTATTATTGAGAAACAATGGAAAACCCTAAACATCCAAAAACCTAACCTGACGAGATGAAACACCAGACTATGGGCCGTCGGTGTAAATTAGTACACCAATTTTCACGGGTCGTAACTTTGGCATACTATCTCCGTTTGACGCACATGATACATCATTATAAGGATCTATTTGTGTTCTATAACTTCTAAGAGGGCATAAAAAGTTTGGAAGACCCATATTCCCTGAATATTTCATGCCCAAAAAACGTCGTTTAGGACCTCAAAATGGCTTCAGAAGTTTGGGACTTGAAAAACTGCCAAAAATAGTAAATTGTGCTACAAATAAGGAAAGTGAAAAACTAAAAGAAAAAATGGTGAGGGTCTAAGTGGAATAGGCGAGTGGCCACCAATATCCACTTGGATCACAGAAAAAGTGAAATATCTTCATGATTATCCTGCATTTGACTCATGTTAGGTATTTGAAGTATGGCAAGCCTTAATCACCATCTACACTAGCAACATCATACCATAATATAATTAAATGTGAGAAAAAGAGACTGAATAAGGAAAAAAGGTGAAAATTAACCCCTCCAAATGTACCTAATGATGGAGCTCACCAGGGGGTATAATACAAGCTTCTTTGTGAGATACCCATTTTTAATTTTCATGTTTCCAGCCCTACAATTGATGTAATAATTAGCAGTGGCTAACCAAGGTCTACCTAAAATGAGAGGGTGCCCATTAAAATTGGTCTTCGGTTGGAGAGAAAGGAAATATATGGTGTACTCCCAGGAATCAATGGATACCATCACATCCTCACTGGCACCCTCAAGGGTTGTTGTGGATCTATTTGCAAGCTGTAACAACATAATTGTCTTCCTCAAGGTTCCTTGGAGGTTGAGCTTCAACTTTTTTTCCTTAATCATGACATTGATTGCATTCCCAAGGTGAATCAGTGTGTTGGGGAATTCAATATTGTTAATGTGCACATCCACTACCATGCTACTAAGATCCAAGTAATTTGGGGATATAACCTTCCCAAGCATTAGATCAGCCAACTTCCCAACAACATTGATAGTGAGGGTATCTCTTTTTATTCATCTAGGCATCTTGAAACAATCTTACCAGATAAGCTTGTGGTAGATGGAAACATATTTTTTGGCCTTGATAAGGGGTATTTTAACACACAAGTTCTTCAAATATCCTAGAAGTTCATCCTCTTTTGGGTGTGTTTTTTAGGTTGGACCAACCTTTCAGGATAGTGAGATATATTGGCTTCAGGGGAGCTATATGCCTTCTCTTCTTCAATATCTTCAGGTGGAAAAGGTGGGTGAGCATCTGGAAGTACCTTCCCAAACCTAAGGTTGATATCCTGGATCTCCACAACATAAGCAGGATAAGATGTTTCCCCATTATATACTATTGGTCATGCTTATTTTTCAATTTTGGATTGGTTTGGTAAAGCATATGATGTCGCTTGGGTGGATTATTCTGGGGTAATTTTGGTTGCAGTGGAGGAGGATGCATGAATTTAAGTGGTTTAGTTTCTTGAGGCCTCCATCCTTATGAAGGATTTCCCCATTGAGGAGGTTGATATTGATATGACTAGAAGGGTGGATTGATAGGTTGAGGAGGATAATGAGGAGAGTTTAAATAAGGAGAATGCATGGACCAAGGTGAGTGGGATGGAGGATACTAAGTTTGAAATAGTGCACTCTGGCTTGGATGGAAAGAAGGATAGTGTGCACCTTTCATGCCCTGTTTATATGGCCGAGGGCATTGTGGCCTCTTTGGTTGACAAAGAAAAGCTTCTCTATGCCACCCTTTTCCCCTTGATATACAATCTTCAGGAATGGAAGAGAGGGAAAATTTTCATTTTCATGGTTATCCTCAAAAAAAAAGAAAATTTCTATGATATTCAATGGGCATTTATTTATAGGGTGTCTGTTGGTGCATCTAGGACAAAATATATTTAGTGTCATTTATTCCTCCTCTTTCTTCTTCTTAATATACATGGTATACATTTTTAAGGAAAATTTATGCAACATCTCACCCTTAAGTTCTTATAGCATACTCCCTATTTCATGTTTCATAGTTGAGGTGGAGGGAGAAGAGTTGACCAGGCCTTAACTAAACCTACCTCTCTTCCTTAAATCCCTAGAATGATTCTTAAATATTGCCTTGATGTATTCATAATTCGGTTGGTAAATGCCTCCACTAGACATCATACTAAGTGTCTATATTAAATCCTCCCTAATCCCCTGGAGAAGTACAATATTCAAGGATTTTGGGTCAAGGGTACATTTAGTTATTTTTTAGTTGAGTCGGAATATTTCTTCATAACCCTCAAAGGAGTCATCTGGACCTAGGTTCATTCTGAATATCTCATCTTTTGTTTCTCTTCATCTATAATATTCCTTGTATTTCTAATTAAAACCTTGCTATATCTGAGCCCAAGTGGTGATGTGGTGATGTGGCGGTGCATCTGCATCCAACAACCACTCTGGTGGTGTGACTCTCTTTAACGTACAAGTAAACTTTGAGATTCCCATATTCGAGGGTCAAATAGATGTAGATGTCATAGATAGATGGTTGAATCTATTAGAAGGATATTTCTTGGTTCATGAATTTTCCGACCGGGAGAAGATTATTTTTTCACTCCTCAAAGCTACCCCCCATGTCAAGGACTGGCAGGGAACCTACTGTGAGAAAAAGGACGAGATAGAACCCTCTCTGTTCTCAGTTGTACCCACTTGGAATTATTTTCGAGATGCCGTCAAGGAACAATACTATCCCGTGGGTAGCTATGAGGACAAGTGCATACAATGGACCATGCTGCAGCAACAAAGGGATCAACATGTGCATGAGCTGATGAATCTATTCCATACCCTACATACAAAGTTGGGTATCAAAGATTCAGAGAAACATTTGGTGCTAAAATATCGTAGTTATCTGCATAGATACATTAAGGAGGAAATGGAGTTCCTTGACATCTCCTCGCTTGGTACGACATACTGGTGTGCTACCAAGATTGAGAAGAAATTCAAATAGAAGAAGTGAGACTTTGGATCTGCGAATCAAAAGCAAGGGAAAGGTGCCCCCAAACCATAGAACAAGGGACAAAGCCAAGGCATGGCAACCCAAGACAACCTACAAAAGCCACAAGAAAAGAAGCAAATAACAACACCGCAAAGCCAAAAAATGACATGGGAAAGTGGTTTGAGTTCCATAAGAGCTCCACTCACAATACAAGTGAGTGTTGGGCCAAGCAGTCACTGGTGGATGAAATGAGGGCTTCTGAATCAGATGCATGTTCCGACTCTGAATAAAAACCTAAAAAGTGGAATGATAAAGGGTAACAAATTATTGATGCGAACCCCAATGCCACTATTGTCACTGCGAAGATCTAGAAGGAGGAACCGGAAGATCTAGAGGAGGAGGAGCGTCTCTTCCACTCCCAGATGTGGGTAAAGGGTTCCCTGCTATAGTTCATTGTCGACAATGGGATCCAAAAGAACCTCATTTCAACAGATGTCGTGAAGTGGTTGGGCTTGCCGACCACAGCACACCCACATCCATACACCATCGGGTGGCTTCACCAAGGACAGGATCTCCGCGTTAGCCAGCAGTGCCACCTTCCATATAGCATCAAACCCTTCATGGATGAGGTATTATGTGACATTGCTACTCTTGATGTTTCTGATGTATTATTAGACCAACCATAATTGTGGAAGCGACATGATATGTGTTAGTATGATTCTTTCGTCGTAAAAGATCACTTTAGCTACGCATACCAAGTAGCCCTAACATCAATTATGGCTGCAAAATATCTTTAAATCTGTAATAATCTGCACAAACCTAGAGCTAACATGAAAGATATTAAGCAGATAAAGAATAAACATCCAATGGACAAGACAAGAACAATTTGTTTAAAAGAATATTGTATTATATTAAAGAATGGGGCACCTGAGAGGCAAACAAGAAAGGTGTTTTCCGGTTCTCCTCAGTGGGATGGGTTCTTGGAAGTCCTCAATGTTTCAGATCTATGATTCCTCTCTTTGGTTGATGTGAAAACCCTAACAAACATAGAACTCAATGGGAGTTCATGAAACAAAAATGAAAAATGGTGACCAAGAGTAGATCTAGTGTGATCTAATACAATGGAGGTGCCTAACGAATGGGGAAAACCCTTCTATTTATAACAAAATATTGGGGTGTTCTAGAACTTGGTGCATGAATAAAATATTATTAATTGAGTTCTAGAATCACCCTTTAGGAATATTTTATTATATTTGTTGGAGGGAAAAGGGTTTTTGACTTGGGTTAATTCCTTTATTTATAAATAACAAATAAATAAATGATTTATTTATTATTTAAGGGAAATGAGGGGAATATAATTAAATAAATAATGGTTTATTTAATTATTTATATGTGATTTAGTCAAATTTAACTAAGAATATGATTTAAATAATGATTTAAATAACTTATTCTTACGAAATAATCAAATAAATAATGATTTATTTAATTGATTTCCTTGTTTTGGGTTAAATAAGACCATGCAATATAGAAAAATGTGGTGAAAGCAGTTTTACTTAGGGTAAAATTGGTCTTACATGGTGTACTTGGGTTTATCTAATGATAATAGGTTAGATGACCAAAAAATGGTGTAACAATATTATGAATCCTAGCCTTGGGTTGTTATTGTTACTTTGGGAAATATGTTGTACAGGATACCAGAGGTACCATCGCCTGTCGCTATCACTTTGGTTACTACAAAACAATGCAGTAAGCTCATTTTCCAAACCAGAAATTTTCTTTTCTGATGATCTGCCCCCGAGGAAAGAAGAAGATTGTGGCCACGACCTCCAGACAGGGCTCTACTGCACAACAACAACAAATGGAAAAGGTTATGGGGGAGTACGAGGACGTATTCATCTCACCCACAGGGGTTCCTCTACACTGTGAGGTCAAACACCCCATTGATTTGACACTAGGTGTGCCGCTACCCAATCTATCGGTGCTCTGTTCCAATCTATCGGTGCTCTGTTCTAGAGAACGATGAAATCAAGAGGCAGATTCAGGAGCTGCTATAGAAAGGTCACATCCGGCCAAGTTCATTGCCCTGTGGGAGCCCGATCGGGTTGTTATAGAAGAAGGATGGGAATTGGATACTCTGTATTGACTATCGTACGTTGAACAAGATCACTGTCTAGAATAGGTACCCGATCCCACAGATTGATGACATTCTAGACCAATTCAAAGGGGCGAAATATTTTAGCAAGATTGACTTGAAGTCTGGGTATCACCAGGTACTAATTGAACCCTCCAATGTGTGGAAGACTACCTTCAAAGCCAAGGAGGGCCCTTTTGAATGTTTGGGCTTGCCTTTTGGGTTGACGAATGCTCCCGCAACCTTCATGAGGTTGATGGATGACATCTTGCGGCCATTCACCAACTCATTTGTAGTGGTGTACTTGGATGACATTCTGATATTCAACTAGACTTGGGAAGAGCACCTGCACCACATCTGACAAGTCCTCCAAACACTGTAGCAACACAAGTTTTTTGCGAATTTGGAGAAGTGGACTTTTGGCATTACCTAGGTTCAATATCTAGGATACATTATTAATGAAAGTGGGGTGCATGTGGATCCAACCAAGATCCAAGTCATTCGGGATTGGCCAGCCCCAACCACTCTAATAGAGCTTCGCAGCTTTCTGGGTCTTACTAATTTCTACCATAGGTTCGTGTTGGGAGTCTCTCATATCACTTGGCCCTTGAGTCAAGTCACCAAGGGAGGAGAAAAAGAAAAATAATTTTGGTCAGAATCTCAACAGAAGGTGTTCGTAGAATTGAAATATCGCCTCTGTTCTGCCCCAGTGCTCACATTACCAAACTTGCAACAACCATTTGAGATCGAGACAGATGCCTCTGACTATGCTATTGGGGCGGTTCTTACTCAACAGGGGCATCTAGTGGCATATCATAGTGAGAAATTGTCTGACACAGTTCACAAGTATCCCACTTATGACAAATAAATGTATTCTATTGTGCAGGCTTGTCGACAATGAAACCATTACATTTTGGGGAAGGAAACAATAATCCACATAGAGCACTGACCCCTACAATTCATACAAACACAAGGGAAGTTGAAGAATGATCTCCATCAAATTTGGTCCACATATCTCCAACAGTTTCATTTGAACATCAAGTACAAGAAGGGTAGCACCAATAATGTTGTAGACTGCCCCAGCCAACCACCGATCGTGGTGCTAACTGTTGGGCTGTGAATATGACCACTTTTTAACACTTATTTCATCCATTTTTACTCTTCTTTATCATATCATTTATTATAATTTATCATATAAATCTATTTTATAATGATTTATGCTCTTATGGATGAATATTATATCTTCTCCTTTATTTTTAATAAATTGATGATTATTATGCATAATTTTATCAATGATGGTTTATTAATATCACTCACCATTTTAGCCTCCAAGATATTTTCCAGATTGTAGATTTGATCTCCAAATCATCATCAAATATTCCAACTCAAAAATTAGCTAGAATAAGAAGTGACAGTTTTGCGGTTGAGATTCTGGGCAAAGGAAGAAGAATCTAGAAAATCCGGAACATGGGTTTTGTCCAGAACGGGCCCAATTAACTTCACCAAATGAATGGTTTGCCCAAATTCAGCCTGTAGTAAGGGAAACACAGGGTTATTTGAGCACGATTTTCTCAGATTTGTTGTTGCGGCCGTCCTCCAAATCTCAGCTGCAAAGCCAAATTCGCCTTGTTCTTGTTGAAAGATTGTTGGAAAAATATTTTCTTGTTGATCAATTGGTTTGGAAAATCCAATATTGTTATGGGAAATCATATTTTCTATTTAATTTCTCTTCCTTCTGATTATAAAAGGAGAGCATGTATTGTGTATTGGGAGAGGATGGAGAACAATAGAAAGGGACCATAGTTGTTGCTTTTGTGAATTGTAAACTTAATTCAAAGTTGTGTTATTGAAAGAATGATTCCATTGTAATGTTGCTCCAGTTTAATGATTAATTGAAGTTGTTGTTCCATTCGCATCATCTAAAGTAGCTTGAGTAGTCCCTGCTGGTGGTTAAGGGCTCGACCCCTGGCAGAATGAACTGCTCCTCTGTGTTATATTTCCAATTCCTGTAGCGTGTGATCGATTTGCTACATGCATGTTACAGTGAGTTTATTTCATTAGTTGTTTATCATTTTACTATCTTTATGTATTGCGCTCTCTGTTTATGAGTTATTTCATTATCGTATGATCTGAATCTTATTTATTACAGCGTGGGTTAATTGAGACAGCATATTGCCTTACTTAGAACATCCTTGGATTCGCCGAAGTGATATTGGTTTTATCTTACTTAATTCATAATTCCGTGCTTAATAGTTTACTGTTTTATTATAATGGATTGCGTTGTCATTCCTTCCCAATTTAACAAGAGTCTTAATCCTAGAATTACTTATCTTGTTATGCTTCGCTATTCGGCATTTGATGTTACATTCCATTTGCTATTTCTTTTAACTGCTGTTCATTTCAGAGTGGAGATACAAAGCTTCGCTATTCAGTTTTCTTTTCAATAGGATTTGCCATTTAATAGAGTTTTGTTGTTCAATTCCATTAGTTAATATTTGCTTTTTGATTCTTCTAGTTTTAGTTTGTTATTCATTTACATTATTGTTCAGTTTCAATTCATTAGTTTCCAGATTTTGTTCCTTTTAGTTATTTTCATCAGCATGAAGATTGAGTTTGTTTTCCTTTCGATTGCCTTAAAGATCACCAACTATAGAGGACACTGATTATTGCTTCCAAGTTCCCAGATTATTTATCTTGCATCGATTTCTAAGGGAAGGAGTTATTGCTACTGTATCCCTAATCGATGTTTTGCAGATTGGTTTAATTAAGATTTCAGAACATTTGAGTTTATGTTATTGTAGTTAAATTTCTTTTTCAAGAATCCATTTACTCTTGTATTTTGAACACTGTACTACATATTGCAAGGCATTACTCTTGGATAAATTTCTGCCTCAAACTGAGTACACTCTTAAAATAAAAAAGTCGCTCCCGGATTGATAATTAATGTGAGATAAATAGGTGTTAAAAAGATACCTTTTATGCCTCCACATTTTGGCTTCGTTGCCGGGGAGAGTGTATGTCATTTAGAAAGAGTGATGCATATTTAATTTTCTCTGCTTGGGAAGAATTGGGTATTAAAGATGGAAGGTAAGAACCTGCGCACCGAGCAAGGAACACACTTTTTCACTAGCCTGCTTCATAGCAGAATTGAGTGAAAGAATGCTTGTGTTTTTTTTTAATTTTAGAGGTAGAATTTTTGAAAAAAAATCTTGTAGTTCCACTCGAGTGGTGATGTAAGCACCACCCATTTCACTAAAAAATTAACAGGAACATTGGAAGAAGGATCCTTAAAGAAACACATGAAGAACATCTTCTATTATGGTAAGAAATGGCTCACATTGCAACTTTCGAATTCCCTATCAAAGATCCAGGAGGCGTAAAACAAATGCACATAATTCCCCCATTGTCTCTACCAAATTTTCACGGTTTGACAAATGAAGATCCAGATACATTCTTATTTGAGTTTGAAATACTTTGTAGAGGATATGATTATTGTACTAATGATGAAAGAATGAAAGTGTTTCCTCTTACTCTAAAAGGAGCAGCTCTTCGATGGTTCATGAGCCTAGGTGGGAACTACATCCAAACATGGGAGGACATGTAGAACATATTCTTGGAGAAGTACCAAGACTACTGCAAATCCAATGAAGATATTTTCAGTATGATACAAGGGGAAGATGAAAGCTTGGAGGACTATGTAGAGTGATTTCGATATAACCTTCAAAAATCAAAGCATAAGCATTTGGAAAAAGAGATCTTGAAAACACTCCTTCTTAAAGGAATCAAAGATAAATTTTTAGAACTCTTAAATCTAATAGGAAAAGGTGATGTTTTTCAGTTATCATATGATGATGTTTGTGAGTTTTGCATAAGGTATTCAAGAGGAATTTCCAAGGCTGGTAAGAATTCTAGAGAAGCTTCTTCTTTCTTTTCCAAATTTGCTACAAGAACGAAAGATATAAGAGCTGAAATCAAGGTTTTATTTGAAATTTTTAAATATGATTTTATTAGCTCTCTAAATTCACAATTGAATGTTTTGTAGGTTCAGAGAAATCAAAAATTAGATGAAGTGGTTTGCCCTCATAACTGAAAGGAGCATCTCATAGATAGTTGTTCTTCCTTATCTAGGATGGAAGTAGCATATCAAAGAGATGAGGAAGTTGCAACAAGGTCAAAACCATGGAAATCATGGCCTACAGGTATGGTTCAAAACACTTCCTCTCCATTCTCTTACTTGCATAATTCGTTATGGAATACTCATATGTTAGGGAAGCCATGCCAATCTCAATATAACCACTACCAATCTTGTCTACAAGATTGACATGGTTAATCTTATGATTGCATGACTACTCTCCCTCATATTGTAGCACAAACACATCTTCCAGATCTTCCACAATATCTTGCTTGCCCATCAAAATCCTCCACTCAACACAATCAACTACATCATCAAGAGGCTCCATTCCCTACACAATCTCCTGCTCAACTCATTCTACACACTTACCATAATAAACCAGTACAACATGCTTACAATGTTGAAATGCAAAATTTAGCCACCCTTCCCACCCATTTTATCTCACATGGACTATTGGAGAAAACTTATACTGAGATCCAGAATGTATCAAATCCAAAAATTGTAGAAGTTACGAAAGAAAATGAGGTTTCTTCTATTTTTCACCAACAAACCATTTTAAAAGCTCAAGAACTTCATGATACGATGGATATGCAAAATCAAGGAAGTAAAGGATATATTGAAGATTGGTTTCACTCCATCATTTTTTTGCAACATCACTCCATACTTCAACAATTTTTGGTACCATCTTTTCAAGGGAAGTTGGCTTTTCATACCCTAATTTTTATTAACATACATTTTTCAAATTTGGGTATGTACATAATTGAGTCTTTATTTCGGAAATGGCTCCACTGTAAATACTCTTATACTTAATATTATTCATTCTCCAAATAAGAGTAGGATAGTGGAGAAAATAAAATAAATAAGGAAATAAAACAAACACATTTTTTTTATTTTTATAAAAATAGTTGTTTTTTTGTTTCAACACGCTGTGAAATCAACATTGATGATAAATGTTCTAATTTATTTTTGTATATAGATGAATTATATTGAAAATAACAATTCTACAAACACTTATATTCATTTTTATCATCAATATGGAAAAATTTCTTGAATATCATATTTTTTTGGCTTGCGGGCTTGATGAAATTTCTGAAAACACAGTTGGGACAGTCATGTTTTAGGAGACCAAAATTGAATATTTTTAAAACCTGTTTCTATCCTAAGTATCCCTTGATTTCTACTTTCTATCCCAATTGGAATCACTCAATTTGGATTTGAAACGAAAAATTTAGAACCAAAACATTGACAGGGTGTCTAATAGGCAGCTCAAGAACAGAGTTGGGACAGTCAATTTTTGGAGGCATAAATGACTGTATTTTAAAACCTATTTCAATGGTATATTCTAATATTAATCTAGTTTACAACACAATTTGAATCACTCAATTTCGATATCGTATGAGGAATTTATGACCAAAATACTGACTGTCTATCATAAATCCGCACTCTTAAAACTCTGTTTTCTCAGCTGTTCCCTAGCATATTTGACCCATCAATTCCTCTTGTATTCAAAACCTGTTTCTACTGGAGATAAATAAATTAATATAATTTAATCTCCAATTTTAATCGGTTCAATCCACCATCAAACGAAAAATTTATGCTTGAAATACCAACTGTTGGTCTGAGTTTGAAAATCGAAAATGACTCTATTATGCAGGTTGTTCTAAGAAATTTTAACATACCATTACATGGAATTTTTAAAACCTATTTCTATTGGAGATAACCCTTTGAATTAGCTCTCATTTGGCTTAGGAATCACTCAAATCGAAAAAAAAACAAAGAAGGTATGATTAAAACACTGTTGGTTAGTATCGTCGACCACTGCTCTCCTGCAGGTAGCAAATATAAATTTTTTTATTTTTCCATGGACTTGTTCTATAAAGTAACCACTTGTTAGTTTTTTGCATAATTCTTGGATTAGAGGAGCCCGCGCACCTCTCTTTCTCCATGATTTAATGTTTTATTGCAGGTAGACACTCATTTTTTGCAGGTCTTAGCAGAACAGAAAAGGTCAATTTATGGACGAGCGATTCTTGAGAGAAATTTTAGTGAAACAAGGGCATTTCATCTAGTTCATTACCTAATAGATTCATAACAAGAATAAATGAAGAATTGGTTTCCATTTGAAGATTCATGTCACTGCTGCCAAAACATTTTTCAAAAAGATCATTTTTTTTTCCATTAAGAGATTGATATTCCCTTAAGAAATAATATCATAGTTGTTGTAACTTAATAAAGTGTTGTTTATTTTCTGACTTCTTTTATGTTTTTGTGTTTTAGGTGTTGATCCCTTCAAATTATAATTTCCGCTCCAGTGGCAACTGAACACTAAGGACCCCACCATGCAAGTTTCAATTGCAGAATGCAATTCTTCAGTAGCACCAATTCTGTAAAAAAATTACTTTTTCTTGAAACTTGTACATAAAATTTCCTTTCTATTTGATTGGATTTGCTTGGAAATGGATTGCATATTAGCTTTGTTTTTTTGTTCTCTTTTTTCCTTTTTATGTGTTTATATTTGTTTGTTGTTCCTCTTAAGGAACAGTTATGATTCCTCTCAAGGAATAGCAGTCGTTCCTCTTAAGAAACAATGTGTTTGTGTGTTTATTTTTGTTGTTCCTCCCAAAAGGAATAACATTTTCACTCATTAGTTTTGTTGTTCTTTTAAAAAAGAACAACATTTTTGTTGCATGTTTCGCTGATCCTTTTGAAAGGAACAACATCGCTCATTTTTGTTGTTCCTTTTAAAAGGATCAGCAGTTTTGTTGTTCCTTTCAAAAGGAACAGCACCAACTATTCTTGCTGTTCCTTTCCAAAGGAACAGCATTTTTGCAGATTGTTTTATTTTCGCAAATTGTTTTTAATGTTCCTTTCCAAAGGAGCAACACTTTTTGAGTGCATTTTTCTTGTTTGTGAACAATTTTGTTTTTGAGGATTTTTTTGAATTTTTCATAACTTTTTGAAAGACAAACATACAATTTATGGAAGGATACACAATCATACAAATCAAAGCTTACTGTAATCAGCAAATCAAAAGAAATTGTCATTTTTAAGAAAGTTGTTTAGTAATGATAAGAAAAAGGGAAAATGGACATAATCAATAACATTATCTTATTGTCTTACTACCACTAAATTCATATGATCGATTATATTTATCATGTTGGTTCTTTCTCATATTTTATAAATTTCTTTGATTTTTACTTATGGAGTAGGAACAAGGGCATATTCTTTTCTATTGAGCTGTTCAGACTTCTTCCACCATCCCTAATCTTAAGGAGTGCTGAGCCATCCTTTATGAATAAATAGGAAAATGCTATATGAAAAGAAAAATATTTTTTTAATAATTTTATAATTTGAAAGATGGAGGATAGGGGGTCTCATCAAGAGCCAGCCTACCATGTTCATAAGGAAGCAAGTGAAGTGGCATTTCTATCATGGCCACCAAACCAGGGATATGGTCCAAGTGACAATTGAAAAAAATTAAAAAGTCCTTGGAACAGGAGGTCTCATCACGAGCTGGTCTGCCCACTTTTCACTTCTTCCCAGTGAATGGCATTGTGATTTATCTGGTCACCAAGCCAGCATAATGGCCTCCATTATGACAATTAACAAGCACTTCCTCAACATAAATAAAGGAAAATGGTTTCAAGGGTGAGAGAGCAACTCTGTCAAGGTTATGGATACCTGTGGGCAACAGAGCTCTGCTAATGGTATTGGAGTCACATTTATACACATCAATAGTAATATTAAACCCTTTTTCCTATATCTCTATTTAAATATCAGATAAAAGTATGAATCCTTAACCTTTGATTTCGAACCTATTATACATGAAAATCATCATAAATCGATCACATTGGTTTAAGTGGATAATAAACGCATTTGTACTTATGTTTATCTTATGTTGTCCCTTCTCCTTATCCTTGAATCATTACAAAAAGCTTCTATATCTATTTACGATTTATCACATGTATGGATTTCAGTAATGCAATAATTTGTTGATTGTATCATAAGTATGTATGCCTTTCCATGCTGTACAATTGCTGTGCAGTACGCTGCCATTTGCCACAATATTGATACTACATTTTTATAGAATTTTCTTATGCTTGAACTTTTTTCCATGCATCTTATCTATTGCCATTCCAAACTGAAACTGTGGATTCAAGAAAATTGTATACAGAATTGTGATTTATTTACAGGAGAACAACAAGTATGGGGGAAAATTCTATTCGCAGCATGATCACACTATTGCAACTAACAACAAAGGCTCGTGAATGCACACAATTCTTCAGACATGATGTGCTTGCATGGCTTCCACCTTTTGCATCACTTTCAGTATCTGCTCAGCCTACATCAACTTCAACAAAGGCCAGTCCCTACATGTCATTCCACATTTTTTCGGAGGTAACACTTGAGGTAAAATAGCATAATTTTCTGATTTATTATGAATTTAGGAGAATTTCATAAAAATCCATTGAGCATTATGTATCATCATTCATTCCACATCTTTACCACTTCCCATTTTTTTTAAACACGTCTCATCTTTCAGTTTGGGGGAGTGTTGATTTATTTCATTTCTTTCTTTTGACCATGTCAATAATCTTCTTTATCATCCATTGATATTCTTATTCATTCTCAACACCTCCCTTATTCCATGTTGTTTTACACCAAGCATAGATTTCAACAGATTGTAGCAACCACCTCTCTTTGTTTTCTAGCATCGCATGAGGACATGCTAAATTATTCAGTTTGGGGGGGGGGAATTGCTACAGATGATGGATGTTTTACACTTTCTTTCTCATTTAAGGCATACAATTTCATTTGTATATAGTGCAGAAATTGTTTTGCATATATCTTTAAAACTATGAACTGAATTCTTGTGATTTTTGGATAACAAAGAGGTATCATTAAAATACACAAACCCAGATAATTTCACGCTAAATTAGTTCATAAAATTTTGAAAATTATGCACTATCACCTACAACCATTTTGTTTATATCTCATGATCCGTGCATCAAAACGATCTAATTTTTGAGAAAATGGTTAATGAAGTTTGTTGTTACTTATGTTACATTTTTCTGCAACTTCATATACATATAGTTGTTATGCCTTCATCAAGATTGCTAAAATTGAATATTCATTATTTGAGGAAAAATTCATTTGTTCCATCCATTTCATGAGTTGGGATGAACAATTTTCTTTGCTTAGTTAACACATGGATTTTGTCTTTGAGTTGCATGAGAACATGCAATATATTCAGTTCTATGTTGCATGAGGACATGCAATATATTCAGTTTGGGGGTATGTTGGGCCGTGAATACGACCACTTTTTAACACTTATTTCATCCATTTTTACTCTTCTTTATCATATCATTTATTTTAATTTATCATATAAATCTATTTTATAATGATTTATGCTCTTATGGATGAATATTATTTCTTCTCCTTTATTTTTAATAAATTGATGATTATTATGCATAATTTTATCAATGATGGTTTATTAATATCACTCACCATTTTAGCCTCCAAGATATTTTCCAGATTATAGATTTGATCTCCAAATCATCATCAAATATTCCAACTCAAAAATTCACTAGAATAAGAAGTGACAGTTTTGCAGTTGAGATTCTGGGAAAAGGAAGAAGAATCTAGAAAATCCGGAACATGGGTTTTTTCCAAAACGGACCCAATTAACTTTAGTGAAGAACAATTTGCCAAAATTTGGCATGTATTAAGGGAAACGTAGGGTTCTTTGAGCATGATTTTCTCATATTTGTTGTTGCGGCCATCCTCCAAATCTCAGCTGCAAAGCCAAATTCGCGTTGTTCTTGTTGAAAGATTGTTGGAAATATATTTTCTTGTTGATAAATTGGTTGAGAAAAATCCAATATTGTTATGGAAAATCATATTTGCTATTTAATTTCTCTTCCTTCTGATTATAAAAGGAGAGCATGTATTGTGTATTGGGAGATGATGGAGAACAATAGAAAGGGATCATAGTTGTTGCTTTTGTGAATTGTAAACTTAATTCAAAGTTGTGTTATTGAAAGAACGATTCCATTGTAATGTTGCTCCAGTTTAATGATTAATTGAAGTTGTTGTTCCATTCGCATCATCTGAAGTAGCTTGAGCAGTCCCTGCTAGTGGTTAAGGGCCCGACCCTTAGCAGTGTGAACTGCTCCTCTGTGTTATATTTCCAATTCCTGCAGCGTGTGATCGATTTGCTACATGCATGTTACTGTGAGTTTATTTCATTAGTTGTTTATCATTTTACTCTCTTTATGTATTACGCGCTCTGTTTATGAGTTATTTCATTATCGTATGATCTGAATCTTATTTCTTATAATGTGGGTTAATTGAGATAGCATATTGCCTTAGTTAGAACATCCTTGGATTCACGGAAGTGATATTGGTTCTATCTTACTTAATTCATAATTCCATGCTTAATAGTTTACTGTTTTATTATAATGGATTGCGTTGTCGTTCCTTCCCAATTTAACAAGAGTCTTAATCCTCGAATTACTTATCTTGTTATGCTTCATTGTTCGTCATTTGATGTTCCATTCCATTTGTTGTTTCGTTTAACTGCTATTCATTTCAGAGTGCAGATACAAAGCTTCGCTATTCAGTTTGCTGTTCAATAGGATTTGTCGTTTAATAGAGTTTTGTTGTTCAATTCCATTAGTTAATATTTTTTGTTCGATTCTTCTAGTTTTAGTTTGTTATTCATTTACATTATTGTTCAGTTTCAATTCATTAGTTTCCAGTTTTTTTTCCTTTTAGTTATTTTCATCAGCACGAAGATTAAGTTTGTTTTCCTTTCGATTGCTTGAAAGATCACCAACTGTAGAGGACACTGGTTATTGCTTCCAAGTTCCCAGATTGGTTATCTTGCATCAATTTCTAAGGGAAGGAGTTATTGCTACTGTATCGCTGATCGATGTTTTGTAGATTGGTTTAATTAAGATTTCAGAGCATTTGAGTTTATGTTGTTGTAGTTAAATTTCTTTTTCAAGCATCCATTTACTCTTGTATTTCGAACACTATACTACATATTGCAAGGCATTACTCTTGGATAAATTGCTACCTCAGACTGAGTACACTCTTGAAATAAAAAATTTCTCCCCGATTGATAATTAATGTGAGATAAATAGGTGTTAAAAAGATACCCTCTATGCCTCAACACTAACCACCATTCTCAACTCTTGTGGGCATGAGACTTCTGATTGGCTGCTTCTCTATAAGAGTGATCCAAAATTTGTCACACATACAAGGCACTCTTGAGGGGTACACAAGTTCCAAATTTTCATCTTCAAGATGCACTATTATGTCACCTGGGACACCTTTGTGTTCCTTCAAGCGAGCGTTCCAAGATGATATGGGAAGCAAATTACAGTCGAATTGCTAGGCATTTTGGGGTTCGGAAAATAGTGGCAGTACTGCAAAAGTATTTCTATTGGACGAACCTTTGACAATATGTTGGGAAGTACATCATATCCTGCACTGCTTGTGCCATTTCCAAACCGACCATCAAGAATCAAGGCCTCTATACTCCGCTACCTACCCCTAGTCGACCTTGGGAATCCATCTCAATGGATTACATGTCGGACCTTCCTTCTACTAAGCATGGAAACGATTGTGTTTTCATGGTCATCAACAGATTATCGAAGATGCCCATTATGGCTGCCTGCAAGAAGAATATCACAACAAAAGCCACTGCTAAACTCTTCTCTGAACGAGTGTGGATGCACTTTGGGATCCCATAGTCTATCATATCAGATCGAGACAGCAGGTTCCTCAGCACATTTTGGTCCAGCCTCTGGTCAATGCTCGACACCAATCTCACCAAGTCCACCGCTTTCCATCCCCAAACTGATGGCCAGACAAAGGTCGTCAATAGGATGATTGTACACATTCTGTGCATGTACAATTCAAATCATCCACGCACATGGGATGAGAGCCTCCCCTATGTATAACACTATTATAACCGGTCTCTCCATAGCTCAACCGGTCACAACCCCTTTCAGGTGGGCTTGGGATTCTAGCCGTTATGTCCCATTAACGTAGCCATGCCATTTGCGGCTACTCAGGCCAATTTGGCTCATGTATGGTCTGACGCTGATAAAGCGAACATCTTCATCGATCGCATTCATCACATCTGCCAATAGGTTCATGACATATTTTACAGAGCCAATGCTAAGTACAAGAAATAACATGATCAACATCGAGTGCCACACAACTTCCAAGTGGGAAACAAAGTGTGGCTACATTTGCAGAAGAAGCGCCTCACTGGACCCCACTGCAAGATTTTCCCACTCCGATATTGGTCATCCACCATCACCAAGGCTGTAGGGAATAATACCTTCGAGCTCAGTATTGCACCATTCCTTGGTCTGCACCCAGTATTCAATGTGGACCGCCTTCGTCCCTACTTCCCACCTTTACTGGACACCTCTAACATTGCAGAACAACTCACACCAACAGAGTTAAACCTAGAATGCATGGAACAGACCACCACAGATTGTATCATGGATATGAAAATCAAGAACAATCACCAACAAAATATCCAACTTTATCGGGTTGTCAAAGCTGGCCAACTCCTGCACCAAGGCAAGTGGTTCACCAGGGACCAAGTTCAGCAAAAGTTTCCTCATCTCTTGGAGGAACTCAATGCAATGGGGACCATTGCTTCCTAAGGGGGGAGGAATGATCCTGGTGGATATTGGTGGCCACCCGCCTATTCCACTTGGGGCCCCACCATTATCTCTTTCAGTTTTTCAGTTTCAACATAACTTATTATTTTTAACAGTTTTTCATGTCCTGAAATTCCATAGCCATTTTAAGGCCTGAAATGATGTATTTTGGGCATTGTGCCTCCGATGGATATCATTTAATTCCAAAATTGATATTTGTGGTTATCATTTGTAGTCCTTAGATAGATATTTCTAACGATGTATCATGTGCGTCAAACGGAGATAGTATGCCAAAGTTACGACCCCGAGAAGTTGAAACACCAATTTACCCAAATGGTGCCCATAGTTTTGGTGCTTCATCTCCTAGGGTTAGGTTTTTGGTTGTTTAGGGGTTTCCATTATTTATCTATAATAAATATCCCCTCGAGCCTCATTGTAACACATTTCAAAGGGAAATAGCTTATCTCTTCTCAAAGATAAGCTACTAGCACCCTAGCTAGTTTATTTCCATTCTGCCTGTAAGCAAATTTCAGTTCTTTGATATTAATGAAATGAAGTGTTATTTCCACTACATATTTGTATTTATGGTTAATGTGTATTCTGTTGCGTTCCTGCATAAATCCAGATCATCCAAGCTCATGAACCAGCACAAAGTTGCATCGTTGAGGGGAGAAAAAGACAACTTTAACCTATGCTCATAAGAAGTGTAATCATAGGTTCTACAAACTACAAAAACTCGAACATGAATGTATGAGGTTCCTCAGAAGCTAGGACATGGAAGTGTGGGCAAGCAGTGGGGCTTATATTCTTCATTGTAGCTTCCCCATTGGGTTCTCTGATAGGAAAGAGCTCATCATGCTTGCCTTCAACCATGTTTTGGGTAGGTGATGTAGGTTCTTCCTCCCACATGGGTTCTTCAATGATATATTGGATGCTCATCTAAAGGGTTTCTCAACTCCTTTATGGTTAGAGTATGAGGTTCACAATCACCAAAGAAGAGTGATGTTTTATTTCTTGAAGGATTGGGGGTTTTTTGTAGAAATTTTCCTAAATTATCCCTAACCTTACGATGCATGAAATAAATATGTGTGTTTTCCTATTTTTATATCTTCCTTAGAAAAATTGATGCAAAGAGAAATTAAAATGGAAAAATAAATCAACTCTAAGCAGGTAAAATGCCTACTTGGACACCTCTCGGACAATGCCCCCAAAAATTGATGAGATATGGTATTGCAACAAGAATGTTGCAACTCCCATGGCTACTAGCTTTAATTTATCAACCTGAGGTTTGCAAAAAATTAAGAGGTGGTAGTGTTGTGTGCATAATAATTTAACCTCTACTCAAGTTTCTTGAAGGTAGTGGACCAAACCAAGGTATACAAATACCATTATATCAACTGAATCTAAAATTTTCAAGAATGAAAGAGTGTTACATAAAAATAAGTTCTAATCTACTTGTGGGAATGTAAATGCTAATCTATTTGGAAAAATGTAAATTCTAATGTACTTTCCAAAATGTAAATGCTAATCTATTTGTAGAAATGTGAATGCTAATATACTTGTGGAAATTTAAATGCTTATCTGCTTCTAGAAATATAAATTTTTCATCAAATGAAAGTCTAGTGTATTTGCAAGAAATGAAAATGCTTGAAATGGAAACCCTAGCTTAAGAAACATAAAAAAATAAGGAAAGCCTACTCTAACTAGCATAAAGTAAAGTGCATGAAATAAACTCCCAATCACTGCATTCAAAAGTGACCATAACCTAGTAACAAAGTTCATTAAGTGCTTCATAAATTAATCATGTAAATCGTCATTGTATCATTCAATTTATGAACTTGTTTACTAACCCTAATTGCATAAATGAGTTATAGTAGTGAAGAGACAAATCCTATGTGGTCTCTAATATTTCTCAAACTTGGTTTCAATGCCTAGGAGGACAAAATCAAGCTTTAAGAAAAATTCTAGTCAAGTTTGGAGAGCTTCTACACGGTATTAAAAGATGTTACATGATTTCTACAAGATGTTATAGGATTTCCCTATTTTTCTACAAGATCGAATCTGAGAGAATTATCAAGGCTAAAAAGGCGATCTAAGGTTAGGAAGGTTAGTGGAATTCAGAAAAAGGTTTATTGAGGTCCTTTCCAAGATTAGTACCCCTTAGAAGCCCATCTTGCACAAGGAGAAATTCTCATGGTGGACTTCAACAAACCAGAAATGAACTCTTAGTGAATAGTATTTTTGAAGAAGTTATTGTGGAAGGAAAGAAGGATTTGATGGTAGGATAAAAAGTGGAAATGACAATGCTATACCCTATAATCAAACAGTATGACCTACATACAACAAAAATAACTCAATCTTGTAAAACATCTAAAGCATGCTAACATTGCCAAGTGTGGAAAATTAAAATGAAAAGAAATGATGAGTTAAAATTTATTCAAGTTCTTCCTACTTCATGAAAAATGGAATCTATATTTTTATGCTTACCAATACAAGGCTCACAAACACACTCTCCAAGGAATATGATTAGTAACTCCGCAAAGAAGGAAATATTTCAAATTTAAGTTCAGAAAAGTGGGATGCATAATAAAACATACAAATGAGAGAGACTCAAGTGCTTTGGTTTCTCCCTAACTCAATGGGACTTAGCCCTTTTGAACACACTCATATTTAATTCAATATAAGGTTACTCATTTATCTCAAAAAGTGCTCAAGTACATAGAAATAAAAATGACAAATACAAACTTCTATCTCTAGAAGTCATTATTCTTGTCCAAACGTTTGAATCCTATTGAGCCCTTGGGTTTCCTTATTTATACAAAAATTGACTAAAGGGTAACCTCCTTGGAAAGAGAGTTGCTTCCCTTCAAAATCCCTAAAATGGTAGATCAGTCTCCCTTATATTCTCCCAATCTTTGAGTGCATCAAATCTTCAGTAGATCCTTGACTGTAAGTGAGTAAATAAAGGGAGAAAGTCGAGTTGTGGGTGAGTAAATGTAGGGTGGAATCCTCCTACATATCCTCTAGCTTCCTTCAATGTACTTCTTCACATTAAATGCACCATTTTCCCACACATTAATCATGTTAGGTCACAATATATTATAAACATCCTTTAATTTTCCTAATAAACACGTTATAGTAAAAGAAGTGTTATCAAATGTGAGGAGAGAGGTAAATTTATGTTTAAAGATGGCCAAATGGGCCTTGTTATATACCTATTAGTGAGGCCCATCAATAATTATAAATATACAATTTGTTTAATATAAACACACTCCATTATATAAAAAGTGTTGTAGGGAAGCGTAGTCCTTGCCACTTAAGTGGATGTTATGTTTTCAGAAAAAATGCAATTTGATATATGAAGTGGAATATTTAATTGCCTGGTAAGGGATGAAGGATTTAATTATTTTTTGTGGGTAGTAACCACTATTAAGTTTTCACATTTACACTTTTACTCCTACATGCTAAAGCATTTAAGAAAACATAAATAATGGTACATAGTAACTCCTAGTAGGTATATTTATTTCCATCTTCTTCCTATTCATTTTTATGAAAATACTTTCTTAAATTATAATCGGTAATAACTAATGGTAAATAGGTTATTTACTTGAGTATCGTTCATTTTCAAGGATTTTAATTTTAGGTGGTTTTCCTATGAAGCTTAAAAATGAAAAATTGTTACACAAATATTTAAAAATCATGACAACAAAAAGATGATATCAATCAGGGATGACCATGAGGGCCTAGAGATGAGAAGGTAAATATAAATATGAGAAAGTGTAATATGGTTAACCCAGTATTAGGGGGAGTAATCTAGGATCATTTTAGTCAATAGCGCCATCCATCTCCATGCTACAACTCAACAAGATTTGAACCATTGTCTTCCCTACTGTTTCCCATGATCGGATAAGAAGGTCGTGAGAAAGAAGTCAATGTGCTTGTGGGCATTAAAATAGGAAAAAATATATTCAGGGTAAAATTATGGCCTTGCTTTATTGTATATTTTTCAAAATGTCCATACATAAATTAATAGTATTCATGGTTTTTACTAAATTATGTTTGATTTTGATTCAAGAATATATTTGCAGATCATGCTTTTTTGACTAGATGGTTATTGTCCTTAAATCCAATATGTATTTCTCAAGGATGCTTATATTGACTTCATGGCTATGCAAGTTGACCTTTCATGCAAAATAAATTGCTTTCATGTTCTAGTATTATTAGCCTTGATTGTTCTCTATTTTAAAAGAAAAATAAGTTTCAACTAGGGCTTTCAATTTGGTCTTGCATTATTATGTAAAAACATATTGCATTGGGTTTGAACCAACACTCATATGGGTGAAGTGTAACAACAGTGTATATAAAAAAACTAAATGGCCATACTTGTTTGTATTTGACTCTGCATTGTGTAAATAGTAAGTGTTTAGTCAATTTAATGTCTTAAATTTCTATCATAAATTATCGACCAGAGTTAGTAATCTTATGAAGTGTACGTGCACTATATATGCTAGAAGCATTTTCTTACTTAATTCGTTGTGTTGGTTTTATATGTTGTTTTTAGGATTTTGTGTTTATTTGGAATGTCTAAATGAAATTGGTCGACTTAAAACGGATTGGTGGAATGAAATCTAAATTCAACTATCAAGGCTCTGATGAGAATTCTACTTTAGCTTATCTAAAAATTAACAATTTAACTTCAAGGAAACTAGAAACAAGGAGAAACTTCAACCTTTTTTTATGTTTTGGAGTTTTTATGTAAATGAAATTGAAAGAAAGAAATCACTATAAAGTAATCACACCTAAATAAATATTTTAACAATTGAAAAATAAAATTAATAAGGAAGAAAAGGAAATGTTTAATGTTCATCTAAGAAAGAAAATTAATCTAAGTGATAAATCTTAAGCTATAGCAAATCAACCTATGCCGAAAACTATGATAACTTATCTTAAAAATATCTGTCTCAATCACTTCTAAATCTATTTAATCGAATACCAAAACATCTATCTAAATTACTTATAATTCTATTTAATCAAAACATTTATTTAAATTACTTCAAAACATATATTTAAACAATCTCTAAGTATATTCAATTACAAACAAAACATCAATCCAAATTGTTTCTAAATTTAGCAAAGCATATATCTAAACTATCTCTATATCTATTCAATTACAAAGAAAATCATGTAGATAAATTATCTCTATAAAGCAAAGTACCTGTCTGCATTAAATCTAAGCTCATTCAATGATGAAGAAAATCATATATTCTAATCATAATGAAATTTTGCAAATGGAAATGACAACTAGTGAAGCAACAGTATCAAAGCTAAGCATCTATATTAGGGAAATTTGAAAACTATTTTCAATGAGAAAGAAAACATAGCATATGTTTACTGTACGAAAATGAAATGCATGTTTAATCTATGAAACACGGATATAATCAGAGTATATCTATGCAACCAATCTCAATATGAAAAAAAATAAACAGAGCATCTATCTATGTGGAAAGCACAGCAAAAAGCATAAGAAATTAAACTACAAAATGACAGAAAACTATACAAATAAACCTTTTCTATGCAGGGGCCCTCCACAACATAACGGTTCTGAACTTATTCGCAAATAACTACGCATTGATGATTCCAAAAATGCCTTGTCCTTTAATTGGTAAAAACATAGTTTTAATGTATAACATTCTTACAATAAAAATTGATCTTCTTTCAGGTTTACATAGCCCAGTATTTATAACAGAATTGAATTAAATGTTTGAGGTGATTAGGCCTTTGGAGACTAATCAAACTAGGCTTAAAACTATAAACATAAATGTGATTTTTTTTTCTTTCACAATTTTCTACGTGGAGAGAAAATCGTGAAGCATAATCTTCTCGCTCGCTTGTTTTTGTTCTTTTCTTTGACTGACCCTTTGACCACAATCCTAGACGCTTTCCTTCTCAATTTTGGACAAGTAGATAGGATAGAATCCATGAATGGATCATTTCCAAATTTCCCATGAACTTTTCTCCTTCATTCATTCTTCATAACCTGTTAAACCATGACAGTCGCTGCAAAAATGGAGATTAGCTGCAGAATTGCATGAATTCTGTAGCTAAATACAACTTTTATTCAAATAATAAGAAGCATTTAAAATATGAAAAACAGATCATTAAGGTACCTTACCTGGCTGAAAAATGTGCAAATCAATATTGATTGAACTTTTGGAGTTTGACAAAAAGGAGAAAAAGGTAGTGAAATGGATGTCAAAATTGAGGCAGTCTGGAGGCTCAACATACCCCCATTGAGAGACCATTGCATATCCTCATGCAAATACAAAATTGTGATTCTTCATATTATCACTACATCTGTTTTTATACTTGTGCCAGGACATTTATCTTCATCTTCTTTTGCTTCTTTCATGTCACTACTACTCTTGGCTTCCTCATTATAAGTTTATACTTCAAGTTTATGACATATTTGCTCAGATGTCTATTCTTATTTTTCAACTTTTTTTTTCTTCTTTAACCACAATCCCAAATGTAGGAGAGTATTATCATTGATGGTCTTCTCAAGTTGATTATGCATCTTCAAAGCTTTGTGTTCCTGTTTGATATGCCTATTTAGTGTCTCTAGTTCAAAATTTTCTTGTTTCACAGTATTTACTAGATTTTCTGATGGACTAGAAGGTTGTTCTTTAAAAATTGGTGTCATTCTGGCATTTCTTCTTTCTAAATACTCAATATAATCACAAATTTCTTACTGAACTAGATCAATTTTTTGAGTTCTTTGGCTTGGATCCTGTGTGAGAGAAGCAATAGTAGGTGATGGTACCTCAGGATCTTCTTCTAAATCAACAATTTTTGTTACTTCTGAAGGTGGCCTTTTGGTTGCTTTGTTAAGTTTGGAACTTATTCTTACTAACTGTGGAGGGTTTTGAGTTTTTGAATTCTCTGTGTTTATGAATTTTTCTTTTCCATTCATGCTGCCTTTTTTTTTTATCAATTTGTTCCTTGACTTTTCCAAACAACTCTGCAATGGGAATCTGATCTTCTGATTGTCCTTGAGATGGTTGTTCATCCTCAACAAGGCTTTCAACTTTTATTTTTCTTCCTATTTTTCCTTTATTATCACTAGTTTTTTCTTGTTCTTTTTCTTGGAAATGATTTCAGATTAAGAAATTTTCCCAAGTATCTCCTAGGATTTTTAAGTGAAATTCATTAAGAATTTTTATCAATCCATGATGATACATTGTATTATCGATGAATTGAATTCTCTTCCGAATAGTCCCTGTCATCTTCCTTAAGCTATTTAGTAGAAAGTATGGAATATTTATCTCCTTATTATCAAGAAAATTCATTAATAACCTAGCATAATAAAAGAACATACATCCAAATCTTCCTTCACAGGTAACACATTTCTAAATTATCAACAACATATTTCTCCATTTTCCTTTAAGAGTTTTGCTAGGAATTCCATTTTTGAAAATGCTAGTGTCCATACCTAGGTTCTTTAATAAGCTTTTCCATTCTTCTGCACTGATTCCATTATTTTTAAACCATATTTATCTTTTATTTGGTAGTCTAGTAGCCTCTCCCATGAAGGATTCGGTGATTGTAAACTTGATGTCATTGATTTCAACTTCTACTTTGTCAAAGTCCCTAGCAAAATATTTAGTGACTTCTTTATGAAACCCGTCGAATTTCTCCACAAAGTTAAGCCACTGCACTTTCTGCAACATTTCCTTCATTTGTGGCTATCCTTCCATAAACTTATTTCCCACAGGCTTTGTTCTCACAATTAGACCCATAGCTTGCCGAGAGTTTCACCTTCAACAATACCTCTTTTGACTAGGTGAATTGAGGGTTTTGGTGTCAATTTGGAAACGTGGATGAATTATTTTGTGGAATGGTAGAGATGTGTAGGTAAATGAGTGAATGAGTGAGGTTTCAGGGTTATTAAGAGCATGATTGGGGTTTCGGAATGATAAATGACCGTTTAGATCATTAATCAATGAAATCAGATATGATTGTTGAGGAGATCATTATGAGGTTTTAGTGGTGAATCATGAGATTAGATCTTGATTTGGCATAATCGGTATTTTTAATGATGTCATTTGAGCTGGCGATATATGATCATTTAATTCATATATTAATGTTTGCAACCTTATTATTTAAAAAAAATAATCATTTGCATACCTTGGATATAGCTAACCTTAATTGTTTCTTCTTTGTCTTGGTTCTTCAGGTATTCTCCAGTACATTCTTCAGTATGATCTTCAATATAGTCTTCAACTGCTTGTGTCAAAAGGTCTTGTTGTATCTCGGCTGCAGGAATGTATAAGATCTACAACATTTTATGAGAGCTACATAAATTATACAATTATGTAGCTAACCTTTATTCTCTAAAAAATAAAGGGAAATGCAAAGAATTTGGGATTTTTAGTATTGGAATGAAGAAAATGTCAGATGTTAGAAATAAATTCTGATTTTCACCTTACATTTTCTGTATAAGAATTCCAATCAATGATTGGATTTTATACTAATACAATTACTATATATATATATATATATATACATGAAAATAAAAAGAATACTTCTAAGTTGGGGAAGAAGAAAAATTCTTCTTAACCAACTTCATATCAGCATTATCTTGAAAAATCTTGATAAACTCCTCTTTTTTCAATGGCTTATGATAAACCTTTATTCGATGTCCATTTACAATGAGATGGACCTTTTCTTCATCAATAGTTCTAATCTTGACTTCTCCATTATCAAAGACTCTCTCAATCTTATAAGGCCCAAGCCAATGAGTTTGAAATTTCCCTTGGAAATCTTTGAACTTTGAGTCAAAAAGAAGTGCCCAATATCATGCTTGGAATTTTCTCTCTTCAATGTATTTGTCATGCCATCTTAATCTATGTTGCTGAACTAAGCTAGTATTTTGAACTGCATCTTGTCTTATTTCATCAAGCTCATTGAGTTGTTCCATTCTATGCCTTTGTGCTTCTGACAAGTCAAGTCTCAATTTGGCTGCTATTTTGAAGGTTTTTATTTGTAACTCTATTGGAAACAAGACTTACTTCCCATAAACAATTTCATAGGGAGTATGTCCTATTTTGTTTCTCCATGTAGTACGGTAGGCCCATAAAGCTTCAGGAAGCTTTTCTGCCCAATCCCTTCTATGCAAATGTACAGTCTTCGTGAAGATTTCTTCAATAACTTTATTAGTAGACTCCACTTTCCCATTTTCCTGTGGGTGGTATGGAGTGGACTTCCTATGCTTGATTTAGTACTCTTTCACGATATATTGCACCATTCTGTATGTAAACCAAGTTCCTTGATTTTTCGCAATTTCCCTTGGGACACCAAAACGAGTAAAAATATCCTCAAAAATAAATTAAACTACAACATTTCATTAGTAGAGGAAAGTGCTTTAGCTTCTACCCAATTAGTGACATAATCATTTCATACAAGAATATACCTCTTTTGTCTTGATGGTGGATTGATTGGTCCAACAAAATCTATAGCCCATTTTTCAAAGGGTTCGATGAGTACCTGTGGTTGTAAGTGAATTTCATCTTAAGGAATAGGTTTCCCCATTCTCTGACAACTATCACATATTTTAACATATTCCTTGGCATATTTGAAAAGGGAAAGCCAATAATATCCTAAAAGAAAGATTTTGTAGGAAGTCCTCTTTTTAGAAAAGTGTCATCCACATGGCTCATCATTGCATGCCTTCAATATCTCAGGTATTTCATCTTCTCATACACATCTTCTAATTATGAGATCTGGACCTATCTTGTACAATTCCTCATTTACCCATCAATGAGATGCACTCATTTGAATTATATGTCTCTTTTATTTAGGAAACAAATATGATGGTATTTTTCCTATGGATAAATAATTACCAATGTCTGCAAACCATGGATATTTAGTAGATATTGCAAAAATATATTCATCATGAAAACTATCTTCTACTGGTGTATCATTATTATCATTTTGAATTCTAGAGAAAAAGTCAGCAACTGTGTTTTTTTTTTCCAGGTCGATCTAATATGGTGATATTAAATTTTTGCAATAATAGTAACCATCTTGTGATTCTGTCATTAGTGATATATTTATTCATTAGATATCTAATTGCAGAATGATCTGTGTGAATGAAAGTTTCATAGCCATTGATGTAATGTGTGAATTTGTTAATAGCATGGACAACAACTAAAAACTCTTTTTCAGTAACATTATAATTTAACTCTATCGTATTCAAATTCTTACTTGTATAGTAGATGGCATAAGGGGTAAAGTCTTTCTATCCTAACACATCTCTCAGAGTTGTATCTGAAGCATCAGTTGAGATATGAAAATCTAATTTCCAATTTGTTCCTCTTAAGATGGGTGCTTCAGAAATATTTTCTTTCAAGGTTTCAAATGCCTTTTAGCACTGAGGGTTCTAGCTAAATTCACAATCCTTTGTGAGGAATTTGAAGAGAGGATTTGAAATTTTTGTGAATTTTTCTATAAATATTTTGTAGTATCATGTAAAACCAAGAAAACTCCTAACATATTTTTGACAATTTGGAATTGCTAATTTGGAAATAACTTCAACTTTAGATGAGTCCACCTTAATTCCATTTCCTAAAATATGCTATCCTAAAAAAATTCCTTCAGTAAACCTCATAAAACGTTTTTCATGACTTAACGAGAGATTTTCTTTGTTACATCTTATGAGAAAATTTTCCAAATTTTCGATGGCTTCTTCAAAAGAATTTCCATAAACTGTAAAATCATCCATATACACGTCCACACAGTCATGAATTAAATCAGATAAAATACCTAATACTAATCTTTGGAATGTTGCAGGTGCATTGCATAATCCAAAAGGAAGTACTTGGCAAGCATAAGTTCTCCATGGAAAGGTAAAGGTGGTTTTGTCTTGATCTTCGGGTGCTACCTAAATTTGATTATACCCACTAAAACCTTCCAAGAATGAGAAAAAATGCTTCCCTACTAGTGTATCTAAAACTTGATCTGTGAAAGGTAATGGAAAGTGAAATTTTAAAGTAGCTTTATTCAACACCCTATAATAAATACACACCCTCCATTTTCCATTATTTTTCAGGACAATTACTAAAGTTGAAACCCACTGACTGTTTGATATTGGATAAATAAAGTTTACATTCAACATTTTTTGTAGTTCTTCTTTTACAATCTCCTTGATATTTCGATTCATTCTTCTTTGAGGTTATCTGATTGATTGGTATAGAATTCTTTTCAATATAGATATGATGTATGCAATTTTCAGGGTTGATTCCTTTCATGTCAATGTATTCCCATGCATATGTAGAAGAATGTTTTTGCAATGCTTTTATTAACTCCTTTTTTTGAAATTCTTCAAGGTTTTTGTTTATTTTAAAGTTTTACCTGGAAATATTTCAATTGAATAGTTACCAAAATATTCCATATAATATAAATACATTTGTCTGGATGATAAATATTCAACATTACATTGTTCCTGAAAATTTTGACTATTCTCACATTGTGAAGATGACTCATGATTTTCTATTGAATTTAGAATTTTATTTTCTTCACTAATGTGTGAGATAGTAAAAATAGGTTGTGTGGCATTGTCATCATCCATTCATTCTTCATTTTATACGTCTATCATTGTTTTTTTTGGAGGATATAAAGTGAATTTATTTGTTGAACTTCCATCATAGATAAACATATCACCAGATCTACAACTGATGAAAGCATCAATTGTAACTAGCCAAGGTCTTCCTAATATAAATGGATGACCTCCTAAGTTATTCTTGGGGGTTAAGATCAAAAAGTCAACTGGATACTCCCAAGAATCTAAGGATACATAAATGTCTTCTAATACACCATCAGGTTTGATTACTGATCTATCTGCTAGTTGTAGTAATGTTGGTGTATATTTAAGATTTGGAAGTTTTATTTGTTACATAGTTTGTTTACTCATGATGTTTATGTTTTCCCCTAAGTCGATCAATTTTTTTGGGATCTTAGTACTATTGATATGTGTTTTCACAATGGGACTTCCTGGATCCAAATATTTTTGTATGACTATTTTTCCCATTATGATATCTGCAATTTTCCCACTAATTTTATTCTTTTTACTTCCTTTGTTTTTTTCCAGATTTCTTTATATTTAACTCTCTTATTGTTTTTGCAAGGATTGGAATTTATTTAATGGCTTGTAACAAAGGAATTTTGATACAACAATTCTTCAATTCATCTATATATCATAGTTAGACAACATGATTTTTTTCCCTACCCCTTTATCAATTTGTAATCTTTCAAGGAAGGTAGGTTTTGGCATAGATACCGAAGGTTGCTCTATGATAGGAGTTGAGTTTATTGGATTTTCTTGTGTTTCATTTTGAAATTTTTGATTCTGATGAAGAGATGTCTCTTCTCTAGAATGATTATTTTTATTTCGAAGAATGTTTAGCTTGATGAAGAGAAATCTCCTCATTAGATTGATCATCTTTTTCCTGAATAAAAATAGAAGGCAACTTCTTCTCTAATATCCTACCAGATCTAAGTTGAACTTTATTAATATCTAGTGGAGTTATCATATAATTCTGAAAAGTTTTCCCCTCCATGTTATAAATAGGTTATGCATTTTTATTATTTGGGTTTGGAAGTGGCTGAGAAGGAAGTTGGTTTGGCCTTTGTGGAGATGGTAATGAAAGTTGTGGATTATGATTTGGAAATTGAGGTTGTTGACTGGTTTGATGAAAATGTTGTGTTGGATAGTTCAGATAAGATTGTGGATATTGGTGATATTGAGAATATATACCATAAGGATTTTTCATTCCTTGTGTCCAAGGTTGAGGTTGTGACTAGGGTTGCTTCCATGGCATTGATGAATTCCAGTTATTCTATGGGGGCTGAGTATACATTTGAGTGTTAAAACCTTGAGTTTGTGGCCCTTGCCATGGTCTTCTAGAAACAAAACAAAGTGGATCTACTTGGTGTGGGGATATTTCCTCTTGGAAAACAACCTTAAGACCTAGAATACAAGGGAATTTCTTTGTTTCATGATTTTATATACATATGACATGGGTCTTTATGAATTTTAAGTCAAAAGGACATCCTCTTAAGGCATGTTTCTTTCTTCATTTAAGAAAGAAGATAGATAAGGCATCACTTTTATCTCTTTTCTTATTTTGCAATTTTAGGGTGTCTATTTGTTCACTAAGACTCCATAAAATATATGTTTTGAATTCATCAAGAAAAATTCCTATTATTTCAACCCTACTTATTGTTCCATCTGCAAATTTATTGACTCTAGAGATAATAGGATCTCTTCGACTTCTCCCAATTGTTGACTTTCCTCTTGAAAGGTTTATGAATAATTCAGAGATATCAGGTAATGATAGTTGAGAGATGTCTCCCTTTCCCATCATATTAAGAATATATATCCATTCACATCTAATGGCTTTCAGCAGTAGATATTTTAAAGTATCTTCATCCAAAATTTCCATCCTATCCCTTTTTAGATTGAAACTAAATGTTTCAATTAGGTCTTATAATTTTTCATCTTCTCTTTGAGTCATCTTAAAAACTTCATCTTTCTAATTATGAGGTGTGTAGTAATCCTTGTATTTTTGTAAGACTGCATTCTTCATTTCTTCCCATGTCCTAATAGAATGTGTTATTAAGCCCATGAACCATTTTAATGCTACATCCTTAAGAGTTTCAAGAAACAATTTCAACTTTTGAGAATCGAGGAAGTATTCATATGATATACATAAAAATTTGAATTCAAAAATAAATGTTTCAGGATATTCACTTCCTCTTTCTCTTCTTTGTTCTCTTTCTTCTCCCCTTCCTCTTCCTCTACCTCGTCCTCCACCTCGTCCTCCACCTCGTCCTCCACCTTCAATACTAGGTTCACCTCCTCCTAGTCTTAATTTTTCATCATTAAGAATGTGTACTTATCCTTCTCCTTCTCCAACCATTGTAGATTCCTTGGAACTAATATTGGTTTCTAGATTTGGAATTATTTGTTCTTCTTCTTATTCTTTTGGTTCCACTATCAATGGTATATTAAAGAAGACTTCTTCTTCTTCTCCACTAGGGATTTATAGCTCTTGGGCTAAGAGTTTTTCTCCAGTAGAGGTTAAAACGATTACACCTTTTGTTGGGGATCTAGGTTCGACTTCTTCTAAAAATGCTTCAGTTGATGAATTTAGAGAGTCTCTAGGCTGAATTTCTAATCTTAAAACTTCAAGAATTCTATGTCTTACTACTAAGAATAGAATAAGATTTTGGGTGGATGGTGTGGCACTATGAGGTCTTAATGGAGTGAGTGGTTTTTTTGGGATCAAACTTCTACCTCTAGCTACAAATCTACCCCTAGAATCTCTTTCTCTACGCATGTCATTTTTTTATGTCTTTGTTTTTTTGTGTTTTTTTTAGATTAAGAGATAAGGCTCCTAATTACACTCCCCTGGAAATGGTGCCAAAATGTTTAGTCAATTTAATGTCTTAAATTTCTATCATAAATTATCGACTAGAGTTAGTAATCTTATGAAGTGCAAGTGCACTATATATGCTAGAATCATTTTCTTAATTAATTCGTTGTGTAGGTTTTATATGTTTTTTTATGATTTTTTGTTTATCTGGAATGTCTAAATGAAATTGAGAGACTTAAAAATGATTGGTGGAATGAAATCTAAATTCAAATATCAAGGCTATGATGATATTTATACTTTAGCTTATCTAAAAATGAACAATTTAACTTCAAGGAAACTAGAAACAAGGAGAAACTTCAATCTTTTGTATGTTTTGGAGTTTTTATATAAATGAAATTGAAAGCAAGAAATCACTAGAAAGTAAACACACTTAAAGAAATATTTTAATGATTGAAAAATAAAATTAAGAAGGAAGAAAAGGAAATGTTTAATGTTGATCTAAGAAATAAAATTAATCTATGAATCATTCTTAAGGAAAGTATTCTAATGACTGAAAGATAAAACTTGCAAGAAGGACGAAAATGAAATGCTTATCTAAGAAAGAAAATTAATCTATGAAAAATTTATATTTCATCAAAATAAATTAATCTAAGTGATAAATCCTAAGCTATATCAAATCAACCTATGCCGACAACTAAGAAAAATTATCTTAAAAACATCTCTCTAAATCACTTCTAAATCCATTTAATCAAATAAAAAAACATCTACCTGAATTACTTCTAAATCTATTTAATCAAACATGTATTTAAATTACTTCAAAACACATATTTAAACTATCTCTATGTATATTCAATTACAAACAAATCATCAATCCAAATTGTTTCTAAATCTAGCAAAACATATATCTAAACTATCTATAAATATATTCGATTACAAAGCAAAGAATCTAGCTAAATTATCTCTATAAAACATAGTACCTATCTAAATTAACTCTAAGCCTATTCAATGATAAAACAAAGCATCAATTCTAATCATAACGAAATTCTGCAAATGGAAATGACAAATAGTGAAGTAACAGTATCAAAGTTGCACATCTATATTATGGAAATTCGAAAATTATTTGCAATGAGAAATACAACAGATCATATGTCTACTGTATGAAATTGAAATGCATGTTTAATCTATGAAACGTAGATGTAAGCAGAGTATATCTATGCTACCAATCTCAATAAAAAAACAAATAAGCAGACCGTCTATCTATGCTGAAAACAGAACAAAAAGCATAAGAAATTAAACTACAAAATGACATAAAACTAAACAACTAAACCTCTCCTGTGCAGGGGTCCTCCACAACAAAATGGTTCTAAACTTATTCGCAACTAACTACGCATCGATGATACTAGAAACACCTTCTCCTTTAATTGATAAAAACAGAGTTTTAATGTATAACATTCTTACAATAAAAATCGAGCTTGTTTCAGGTTTACACAACCTGATATTTATAACAGAGTCGAATTAAATGTTTGAGGCGATCATGCCTTTAGAGACTAATCAAACTAGGCATAAAAATCTAAATAGAAATGTGATTTTTGTTTCTTTCATGATTTGCTACGTGGAGAGAAAAACGTGAAGCTTAATCTTCTCATTCGCTTGTTTTGGTTCTTTTCTTTGACTGACCCTTTGACCGCAATCTTAGGCGCTTTCCTTCTCAATTCTGGACAGATAGATAGGATAGAATCCATGAATGGATCATTTCCAAACTGCCCATGTACTTCGCTCCTTCACTCATTCTTTATAACTTGTTAAACCATGACGGTAGCTCCAAAAACGAAGATTAGCTACAAAATTGCATGAATTTTGTAGCTAAATACAAGGTTTATTCAAATAATAAGAAACATTTAAAATATGAAAAAGAGATCATTAAGGTACCTTACCAGGCTGAAAATGTGCAAATAAATATTGTTTGAGCTTATGGAGTTTGACAAAAAGGAGGAAAAGGTAGTGAAATGGATGTCAAAATTGAGGCAGTCTTGAGGCTCAACAGTAAGATTCAAATTTTAATGCGCATCACGTAAATATAAGGATTCGAACCCATTTCAATCATAATGTAACATTATTTATTCTTGTAAAATCTCAAGTATCCATAGCATGAATTATTTTGGAAAGGAATATATTGAGATAGAGAAAATTCTTGTAATTATCCATGGCGTCAAATCATTCGAAACCTAATATTTAATATTTTTGTTCAGTGTTTGTTAAAAAATTTAAGAAAATTGTTTTTAAATGTATCACATATGTCATAGATGAAATAGATGAAAAGGTGTGGGTAAAAATTCACCTGGAGTAACATTTCACTTTCCATATACATTACAGCCCAAGAAAATGAAAATTATTTGTTGTCCAATAAAAGTTCTCTTCATATTTTCCATAGGAGAACATTATGATGTATGCATACAGGGAGAAATGAAATCCTCTATTATTCTATCTTCTACCAAGCTAGTAAAACATTTATTTAATAGCTTAAGTGACTATCAAAATCTCACTGACGAACATGATAGAATGACAAGATATATATTTGTTACAATATTACAAATAGCTTGAAGTCACAAACACAATAATACTACAACTCAAAATGTATTCATATGCTGATAGAGAGAAAAATTGTGATAAAATGTTGCTTGTTGCTAAAAATATAAAATGGATTGCAAAACCAAAACAACCATAAACCATATATGAAGGAATATAAAATTATGAAAACTTGCTCTCATATAGAGAAAGATTGACAAATAGATTAAAAAAACTAAGAAACGTGATAAAACACTATGGAAAAAACTCAAGATGTTTATAAGACCTTAAAGAAGAAGAAAACTCAAAACCCCATAATGGCATACTCATATCAATCCTTACTAGAAATGAAAAATCTAATGTTTTTTTAGTGATAATGGAATTAAATGCAATTTAACAATACTCATTAATACTTAATATCAATGACGAATTCAGTGTTTTGCAGTGATAATGGCATTAACTCTAATTTGATAGTCATAAATAGAAGGAGAAAACCAAAAGCAAAATCTACATCCAAATGGTTAGGGAAACTTATTTTGTTTTTCATGTTGTTTTAAATATATGAACAAAATATTATTATTTTTTATATCCTTAAAAATATCATATAAAAAAAATATGTTTATGTTCAAACATGTAAATCCTTCATCCTTTAATTTTGTACTAAGGGATAAGACTTGCATAAATGTTTGGTGTGTAGTAAATACTACTAAGTTTGCACATTTACACTTTTACCCCTAAATTTTTTTTTTTTTTTTTCTAGTTTAGACTAATCCTAATTTTTTCCATTTTTTCTCCTCCCATGCCACCCACGGGTTTCGAACCGGTGACCTTACAGAACGGAGTGCCTTAACAGTGCACCCCATCACCGACTGTTCTACACCACGTGGGCTTTACCCCTAAATGTTAAATCATTGAAGAAAACATAAATAATGGTAGGCAATACGTATATTTATTTCCATCTTGTTCTCATTCATTTTTTATTAAAAACATTTGGTTAAATTATGGTGGGATGTAATTGATGATAAATATATTATTTACGTGAGTATGAGATATTTTCAAGGATATTAATTTTAGGTGGTTTTCTTATGAATATTAACAATGGAAAATCATAGAACAAATATTTAAAAATCATTGCAGAAATATTTAAAAATCATGGCATAAATATTGCAACTACATCAAAAAATTATGGGAAATAAATAGGAGGAAATTATCAAGGAAAAAAGGTTGTAATAATGCCTTCAAATTTATGGTAAAAAAAATCAATTTTTCAATAATATTGAAAAATAAATATTTTTTTTCAAATTTAAACATTATAACTTGCATTGGTCAATGTTAAACTAATAATGATCAACAAGAAAATAGATTTCTATAGTCCTACCTTGGAAGGGACTAATAAGTGTATGTTACATTTTTATTTGTGAGGGGGTTGTGAGATGATTAAAACATCATGTGTTATTTTTTGTACCCGGTATGGAAGAGATGTTGTAGTGGTTGTAAAACAATGCACTAAATCAAAAATTAAAACATAATAATAATCAATTCAATAAAATTGTAATATGCATATCACATTAAAATAAATTTAAATAATAACAATTGATATAATAACTATGATATTGAAGAACATATAATTAATATAAATATAAAAAATTAATATAGTTAATACATTTAATTTGCAAATGCATGGTTGGAAATAAGAATATTTCTATATATCCCGAAATGGGGTGTTTCACATGAGAAAAGTTATGGGTTGTGTTGTCACCATCCCACCTAGCCACATGACTAAGGAATTTAGCAACATGCCCCATTAATGGTTTGAGTATGAATTTGAAACAAGCTATGTGATATGCTCCCATGTCATCGTCTTACTCCCAAAACATGGCACACCTCCCCTGCACTTATGCTCCTTGACAAGGCTACTTACCCTGGAACCAAATCCTCTCACTTGATCACGCATTCTAGCTACCTCATGTAATTTGTTGATTATAGAATACATTGATGAGAACCTTAATTTTTAGGTTAATAGCCATCACTCGCATCACATATGGTGGTAAAATCAGGAAATAAGTTTTCAGACTAGCCAAGATGCCACTTTGGGTTAAATTGCATACTCTGAGAATTGTGAAGCATGTCTTGCTAAGGAGATGTGATATTGACACTGGAATTTATCTTCCCCAATCCCATGCGCTAAACAATGGAAATCTTGCAACTCCCTTGTCACTACCAATCTTTGGATTCCTGAGTACTCTAAGAATAATTCTAAATGGAGAAATTCAGCTCACTAATAAGCCTTGTTCTGTTGCTTTGGTATTTTCCATACATTTCACCAAGTCGTAGTCTGAGCCAACAATTGAGCTTCACCCCTGAGCCAAGAAACTTTTAGCATCTCCGAGATGGAACTTAGGCTCCAGTGAAGTGGATAGATCTCTAGTTTGTGGGTTGGATAATCCTCTTCACAAGCCGACCTTCCTCTCTTTCAATTTAATTCCTTTTACATTCCTCTACCATGGTTTGGTTTTTATTCTCTTCATAATCAAGTTTTCATGCTTTGTTTCTTTTACAAATGTTTTATCTCTTATTTGACATTGTTGGCTTTTCAAGCTCTCAAGGAACTTATAGTTTTGTAGGGTCGCTTCTTTCTGGTCACTTTCATTCCTTGTGAGTTCACATCATGTCAAGCTCTCTCGTGTTCCTTTCACTCCATATTGGCCCTCACTTTGGTAATTCCCTTTCATGGAAACCTCGCCCTCCTCCGACCCTTAGTCTCATCTCTATCAACTCTCCCCTTATCTACCAAAATATCCTCTCTCATGTAGCTATAATGTCCCCTAAGAGGGCTCATGTTCGTCGGGTAGTAGTGTATATCAAGGGAGTGGAAATCAAGAGCACACGTGAGCTTAAATAAGAGCTAAATGATTGGAAGCACGATTTGGGGATCTTAACCCACCTTCTTTCGAAGCAGAACTCTCACTAGCTCGGAACTAAATAGCTAATCAGCAGTTCCTTCTCTTGGATACAAAGGCTATGGAAAATATGGCTAATGGGATGTCTCATACATGTCACACATGAGGGCGCTACAATCAATACATGTACGCATTGAACCTCTACTGGCACATGAATTATTTTCTAGGAAAAGTATCATGGGATGGGCATGAAAATTAAGAGGAGCTCGTCCTGTTCATGGAACACCTACATCGACACATGGAGAACCTGGATCATCAAGTAGAGCACAATGAAAAGAGAAAAAGAATCCCTCTTGACACATGTCATTCACTTGGTAGAAATAAGGATCTTATTTAGGTTGTGACCACATCTTCAGATTCCTCCTCCTGGTCCATTTTCTATTGTTATGGTTTTAGTTTTTTTTTTTTTTTTTTTTTTTTTTCTCAAGACTGTGAAGGCATGATATTATATATACATATTTTGAAATTTGACACTTCAGACATTATTTTGTCTTCTACCCCCTTGAAAAGAATACACTTTTCAATATCGTCGAGTTTCCCTAGTGACCATCGTATCTAAAATGTTTAAGATTATCATGTAATAACTCATTTGGAAGAGAATGCAAATATTTATTTCACCAAAAAAAACCATATTTATATATATAGATATGTGAAATATATAAAATATAAAATTTGGTTATAAATTAAAATTAATTAAGATTCATTATACCATATAAATTACAACTGACATAGGGTCATGTTAACCCTATATTGATAAAGCATCGAGAGGGATCAAATATCTTGAGGTTCCAAACCTTTTTTAAAGTCCAAAACTTAAAGAATGGTTTGCATATCAAGAAATTTTACCTCTCGACACTTTTGGGGTTAGGCTCCGTGGTTGAGTTTATAGGAAGTGATCACTTTGGATGGATCTTCCTAATATAATATTCTTCTTGATACAAATATTTTGTGGACATAGCAGTCACCGATCTATGGAGACCGTAATCTCTATCTCTCTCTCGCACATTCATTTGGTATAATATGATAAATAAAAATTAATTGACTCACTATTGGGTAATTTAAGTCATGGAAAACAAATATGTAAATTATTTTTGTTAAATTAAAATATAACTAGCCGATAATGCAAATCATAGAAAACAAATAAGTGAATTATTGTTGCATTTCTTTAAACAAATCTTCCAATTTCATGGGATACAAATATAGTAAAAATACATGCCCATTCCATTAATGTTGAATTAAAAGTGAACTAGAAACAAATAAATAGTAAGTAGTATAGGTCATGGAAAAAATATGTGGATTGTTATTGTATTTGTTTAAAGTAAACCACTAACTAATGGATAGTCCAAATCACAGAAAAAAAAAAGGTGGATTATTGTTGCATTTTTTAAAACAAATATTTCAATTTTAAAGTATACAAACATAATAAAAATACATGATCCTTCTATTTATTGGTGTGACAATTAAGAAGCCCACCATAGGTTGGATCTTTAACAACGTTAGTAATTTTTTATTGATTTTGATTTTCCTTCATTTTTGGGGATTTCAAAATTTCCTCAAAATGATATGATCTATGATCTCTTATCTAGAATAGTTTCATTTAGCATGGGGTTTTCAATCAATTTTTTTTCTCTTTTAGAAATTTAGTCAAGATTTTAATGCTCATACCACTTAATAGATGATTAATTTACAATATGGGTTTTTTTTTAAATGTATGAATTTTAAATGTAAATAATTAGATCATTTAATAGAAGGTGATGTATTTGATATAACCTAGATAAAGTATTGTATTCTATTGGAATACATAGAGAAATATCAATATCTCAAGAAATCGTTTCTTCCTCCTAAAAAATATGAACAAATTTTATTCCATCCTACTATGTGTAACAAAAATGTGTGGTTTTATATACGAGTACACCTAAGGAAAAATTGATTTTAAAAAGGTACCTATTACGACTAGTCAACAATAACCTAGAAGTATCCAAGGTATGTGATGTCGTCAATCACATATCAATAAGTGTAAATGATATAACCCTCTCCCATAATGCATTAATGAACTAGAGAAAATCCTCTCCTTTCTTGGATATCCTAGTAATGAAGTATATATCCCCCTATATGGGCTAGTGCCACAAATTAGGACTAATCATGAATACCTACCTAGCATGACCTTTGTGAAGAATCAACTACTTCAACAAGAATATGAATACCTTCCTGACATGATCCTTGTGAAGAATCAACTACTTCAACAAGCATATGTTCCCCTTGAGGGATAATTATTTCTATATACGTTGAGTTATAATGAATTACATATAAACACATAAATTATGACTTGTAATGTCCCTAAAAAAGAGTATGAATATAATTATTACATAATAATATACCTACAATTATTATTATATCTTTTTTAATTTTACTTTATCATAATATACTTTTAAATATAGTACAAGTCATCCCTTTGTGAAATGATTTTTCTAGGAAGCATTTGCAAAAAGGGACATTTCAATTTAAATTGTTCATTTCCCTAGGTAGATTTCATCTTCAAGAAGGTTCCTCCACTTAATAACATATTTATTGACAATTGTAGAAGTGACATATTCAAAATTTTCGGTGCTAACGAGGGTCAAATTTTATCTCCCATGATGTGATCTCTAGATTGTTTCAGAGAGAGACCCCAAGGCCGCTCTTGAAAAAGAGTGTTATATTCTCCAATAATCTTATCAAGAAATTTAGGAACATCACTATTATTAGAAGCCATTAATTTTGAATAATAATGGAAAAGATATACATGGGCTATTTCCTTAGTCCTATTCTACATTCAATTAGACTCTATGTGGGGGTCTTCTTTTTATTCCATAAAACTTGTATTTCCTTCCATTTTGGAAGAATTTTATGAATTCTTTTTGTAATGGTATCATACCAATCATGAACAACCATTGGAATTCTAGTAGTACATTGATCCTTTTTTTCCATGGTATATGTGGGGGATTATAATTGTTCAATATTAATTGAAAATCTAACCTTATAACATTTCATCATGGACAAGGTAGTTTTATTCCCTAGAATTGTGACTTGAAGGTCATGAGGGAGATAGAGAAACATACTTAATACCAATAAATATCATAGATGACAATGTTGGAGTGGAATTAATAATTAGAACTTGTAGATTTTTTTTGTCTTTTCATTTAGATTTTCTAAATTTGTTTGAAATGGAGATGAATTTCCTATCTCTCTGTCATTATCACTTTGTACTTCACATAGAAAGAAATCCATTTTCTTGCATCTGTGATCTAGTGTGGGGAGCAAGGAATTTAAATCATTGATTCTTTCCATCTCCTTTTTTATATGATGGAATCCTTTTTAGAGGAAACATATTTTTATATTTCATATAAAAAATATACATGTTTTGGTCCTCAATGCACTACTCAAACCCAATAACAAGGCTCAAAGCCATGAAAATAAATCTCAGTGTGTCACTTCCGGGAATTGAACCTAGGTGGGGAGGATAATAATCATTCCTCCCAACCAACCAATATAAACCCAATTGAAATCAATCTTGAAGTGGGTTATTTGTAAGAGATCATCATCTTGTAGTTCAAGAATTTGAGTAGCTAACACATGTAAATCATTAAAAAACTCATCCATTAAAACCAAATATTTTAATAACATGAGTTTGGAGAAAACTTATTTTTCCTTAATGTTTTGAAACCTCTTGAAAAAATGTTGTATGAATGTTTCCTAGTTTCTTGGTTGAGCCTTTGAGTGCCACCACTAATCACATACTAATATTTCTAGTTGAAATGATGCAAAATTTATTTGTTTTTTCATCATTGTACATTTCCAACAACTCAAAATAGTTCTTGTTTTATTTATGCATATTATGGTCTCTTTATCATTCTCTTTGTGAAATAAATTTATTAATTTTTAGTTTATGTCTAAATCTATTAAGTGAAGCGAAATTATATGAATTATTTGGTATTGGATAAGGGGAGTATGAATTTAGTCTATTTAATTCCTTGTTCATGTTTCTATTAACCTCACTTTTCATGGCTTCAAGTCTTTTGAAAAAAAAGCATCCATTTTGTTGACATTTTGAGCCAATAGGTTAAACAAAATTGTATCAAGGCCACCTAGCTTGATGGATATATCATCCACTAAAATATTTAATTATTTTGTATTTATGTCTATGTTGTGTTGGAATTTTATGCTCTTAATATTTTAATTCTTTTAGTTCACTACCAAAGTCAATGACCCTAAGTCACCCTAAATAATTTAGTTTACTTTGGTAGTGAACTAAAAGAATTAAAATATTAAGAGCATAAAATTCCAACACCTACCCTAAATTATTTAGGGTGATGTAATGCTCAAATTGTCAATGACCCTAAATAATGTTTTGAAATTATCTATCTCTCTCATTAAGAAAAATGAAGAATTATTTGTGAGCATATGAATTTTTGAAACATATAGCAAAGGGAAAGAGAATATTGTATGGTTGTATGGAAAAGGTGTGAAGTTGAATTTATATGTGGTGTGTATAGTGAATGATATGGGGTGTATAGAAAAGGATAAGGGCATATGGGTGAATTTGGTCATTAAAGGGTTGCAACATGGACTGGAATGTGGGGGAATAGAATATGAACAAAGATTGGAACTAGAAGGGTTGTGATGTGAATTGGAACATGGGAGAATAGAAGATGAATGCAAACTAGAACTAGAACAGTTGTGACATATACCAGAGCATGGGGTCCTAATGAGGATGTAGACTTGAAGGCACAATAGAATGAATGGGCAAGGGCATGAGTGATATTGAAGAACGAGGATACATATGGTTAGGAGTGATGTGAAAACCTATAGGACAAGCCAAGGGAAAATGGATGGACAGGTAGGCCAAGGATGAAGGTGAGATCAAGGGACAAGGGGAACATATGGATGTGGTAGGTCATGGATGATAACATTGGAGAGATCATGAACAAAAATGAGGGTTGCAAAGAATGTAGAGGAGGGCTATGAAGGAAATAAAAATGTGGTGATTCAACAAGAATAATGGATGTAACCAAAAAATAATAATTGACATTGTGAGAGAATATAAAAAAGTGAATACCACACTAAAATAAAAATTATGATAATATTGAAATAGGTGAAAAAACACAAAGTTCTCAAACTTTTATATATATATATATATATATATATAATCAAAAATATAATTATCACTATTACATTTGTAATGATCTGATTATAATTATTATTATATTATTTTTAATTTTATTATTATTATTTTTTGACATATTACAAAGGAAGACACCTATGCTTCTGGATTTTAAATTTCATTAAAAGAAAAAAGAAAAAGAGAGGAGTACAATTACACTATATAATCTATAATCTAGAAATGAATAAAATAAATTTCCTATATTTATCTTTCCAAACTAATTTATGGAGACCAATAATAATGACAAAGACGCCCCCTCATAATCCCTCTGACAAATTTTTGATATGTCATATTTTATGCCAACAACAATTTGTATTTGACCACGATCTGGTCTTTTGCTATATCGTATTGTGAGATAACTAACGAGTTAGGATATTTCTAACGCGTTTTGATGCATGATAAGTAGCGTTCAAACTTGAAATAAAACATGCGCTGACTGGGATTGTGACGTAAAATCATGTCGGTCAGGATACCACTAAACGCAAAAGTTACTATGTTGACTCTTAGTTGTTAGGTTTAATTTATGGAATTTTTTTTTATTTAATAAAGTTTAATTATATAAATAATTTTTTTATTTAAAAAAATGAATTATTAATATATTTTTTTTACCTTTAATGTTTTTTTGGTACATTTAGACTAGTTTTAATCTTTTTATTTTTTCTCTTCTTATTTCACCTATGGATTTAGAATTGATGACCTTGCACCCCATCACTGACTCTTCTACACTAAATAGACCAAAACAAAAAAACAAAAAAAAAATTATTATTAATATTATTATTGGTTGAAAATTTAAATATCTTATTGCACAATACATAATAAAATATGTTTTTACAATATTAATTTTTATTAATGCAATATCCTCATTCTTATCATATCAATATTTTTATAAACTAATAATTACATTCCTCTCTCTCTCTCTCTTTTAAAATATAAATTCAAATTTTAATAAAATAAAACACCTATTTTTATAAAATAAATAATAAATCATTATTATTAATATTTTCTTCAAATATAAATATAAATATAAATATAAATTTTAAAAATATAATATTTTCATTTTTATAAACAAATAATTACATTAAAATATTTTTTATTAAATATTTTAGTTTATATTTTAAGAAATAAAATACATATTTCTTGATTTACACGGACAACATTTATTTAGACTACTAATGTAATTTAAATGTAAATTCAACTATAATACATTATAGTTTTTTAAAGCTATGTTTGCATAGACATTAAAACGAGGTCTTGCTCTTTAATTGCACAGGTCAACGCTTTACCAATGAGTAAAACTGCAATTATTGGAAGTCTAAAACCTTAATATTAATTTAAATTCAATATATTTACTGTAATTTAGCTATATTTAAACTAAACTAATTATATTTAAACTAACTCACAAAAGTAGCTATTATGTAACTCTTATTTATCTTATGTCAAAATAAGAAATTAAACAAATTAAGCCAAATATCTTATATATTTTTCTCCAAAATGCTAAACTATTGTTTATCAACCCTCCGAGCATATTGGGGAAAAATATACAAAATGTCTGGCATCTTCAAATGAAGACGACAAAGCTCCTGCACTGGGAGTAATTGGAACTCTTATTGGAAAAGCAAACAAATAACAGAAACTTTTCTAAGAAGCCCAGGCATGGTCTATGCATTAGAACTCCTATTTTGTGTAAGATAGAGATTTGCTGGTATTGTCATATTGAGTGGTATAACATTTCCATAAATCCTTAGGTTTGCGGTTTACTGGACTACTTTTGCAGAGAAGAAAATTAAGAGATAAAAGCTTAAAAGGAAAACTTGTATAATACTGTAAAGTAGTTAGGAGTCTTGACCCTTGATCAAAAAAGTTGTTTGAAAAACTATATATTTTAAAATTTAAGTTTTTTTTAGTTTGACCGATGATCATAGATTTCTACGAACAATGAGAAACGAGGAAAATTGTGATAGCGATGCTAATTGGAAAATTGTGATATCAATGCCAAAGAAACTAGGAAAATTGTGATATCAATGCTAATTGAAAATTTGTGATATGAATGCGAATTTTTCCATTGAAATGAGAAATTTATTGATATCAGTTTCAATCAATTATCATTATATTATTATTATATTAGCATTGCTAGTAAATAAATTTTGTAATATTTATTATATATTTATATATATACTCACAAGTGGTCTAATTAATACATGAAATGAATATATACTCACAAGTGGTCTAAATACATGAAATGATTTTTTTATATAGATTAATGGTTGTGGTTATACATGAAATGATTATTTTTTGTATTATTATTTTTTTTCAAAATTTAATACAGATTTTTTTAAAATTATAATTTTAATATGTTCAATTTGTAAAGATCTAATATTTTAGAGAGTGAGTTTTAATATGTTAAATCTATTTATATATTTAAAAATATATTTTAAACAAGAAGAAATTACAATCTTACAACAAATTGTATTTGTCTATTTCTACTAAAATTTAATTTTAAAATTAAAATTAAATTACTCTCTCTCTCTCTCTCTTTCTCTATATATATATATATATATAATTTAAAATTAAATATAATATTAAATTAGGCGATGAAATTTTCTAATTTATGATTTCTAAATTTATGAATGCATACTTATTCTAGAATAGTTCTTAATTTAAATATATAACTTCTTAAAATAAAATATATATTTTTAATCATTTGTGTAGAGAGCCATATTTATATCAATTATATAAAAAGAAAAATAAAATATTTTTAATTATAAATTTTTAATATATATATATATATATATATATATATATATATATATATATATATATATATATATATATATATTTATTTATTATTTTTTTTTTCACAAATTTATATTAATTATATGTTATTTTGTCAACATAACTTTCATAGTCAATTATATCTATATGCAATAATATTTTTTCTCATGCAATGTATTATATTTTTTTTTCATATTAAAAAATATATGAGAAAATTCATATTAAATTCTAATAGTGTAGATGAAGTTAGTCACTTTTAAGTACAGATCCATCTTATATTAATAGAGATCAAATTATTTTCATGTGTTAATTTTTAAATTTAATTTCATTTCATTTGTATGAAGTGATTTAAAAAATTACATATATATATTGGTTATTTTGATAAATTATATTTAGGATAAAATGGATTTTTATTCGTTTGGTTTTATTTTTTTAAGATATTGTTGTATATATATAGACGGATAGATATGACGTTCTGACGAGTAAGTTTTTATTTTTTTATTTCTTTTATTTTTACTATTTATTATTATTTTTAATTATAACATAATTTTATGTCATTTTTATATTAGATTATAATTTTTCTAGTTATTTTTTATGTGAATTCAAGTTTAAAATGGATTTATATTGATTTTTTTTTTAAATGTGTTTATATGTGTGTGAGAGGGGAAATATTTATTGACAAAATCTTCCTACATTGAGCTATAAATCATCTCACATCTCTCATGTAACAATGCATTTCACACGTAACAACTATCAATATTTATTTATTTTTTTGTTGATGAGAAGCTTCTATTAATTCATGAAAACATTATAGTAGGTTTGCATTAAAATCACTAGCACACAAAACATAAGAGCATAAAGCCAAATTTTATGTAGTATCAAGAAACAAAAGGACCAAAGAGCCCAAAACATGTCTAGTATGAGAATACAACCCATCACCATCAAGGATCATGGAGAATTGTTGGTGCATGTCCGACACTAGGTATCTTTGGGTCTCAGGTCACCACGGACATGAAATTCCAGATGAGAAAAATGACCCTCAAACTGCTCAAGTCGCTCATTTTTTCATCTTTCACGCTTCCAAAGAGAAGCCAAATGATCAAGGATATCCCACTGATTATGTTGGAGATCATTCATAAAAGTAATCACTTTTTTATAGTCATTGTTCCGATATTGAGCTAGTACATCCAAGAGCTTGGTAACATTACACAATTGCAAGTCCAGAGAATCCAAAGAAAGTGGAATATCTACATGTTCGGAAGACAGAATATGTCAGCAAGCTAGTTCGCCCTCAAAAGTCACAACCACGCCCCCACATGTTGTTTGCATGGTATTGTACCATGTTTTTGATATTTTGCTTGTTTGTCACACAAACTTCAATTTTTTCTTTTGATATTCTACATGTTTGTCACACAAACTTCAATTTTTGCAAAGAGGTGATCTATTAGAATTTTTTGTTTTTCCTAAAAAAATCGTTAGATTGTTCTAAAACTCTAACGAATCACAATTCTGACATTACAACAAAAATAGTTTACAAAAGTACAAACTTCAATTTTTGCAAAGAGGTGATCTATTAGAATTTTATGTTTTTCCTAAACAATTTGTTAGATTTTTCTAAAACTCTAATGAATCACAGTTCTCACATTACAACATAAATAGTTTACAAAAGTACCACCATTAAATTTAAAATTTAAAATTCAGATAAATATGAACCAACCTGTGTGGTTGTATTTTGCATATCATACTATTAGATTTTAGATTTAAAATTCAAATAAATATGAACCAACCTATCCGCTTATATTTTGCATATCATATAATTGGATTTTAGATTTATAGTCAATTCCCACAAGATGATGTTATATCTGCTACTAAAATAAGATAATATTTGGCATATCATATAATTGAATTTTAGATTTATGGTCAATTTCCACAAGATGATGGTCTATCTTCTATTAAAATAAGATAATTTACTTAAATCCAGAGCCACTTTCAAAGTATGGTTATTCTTAGTTATGACCCTCCATTGACCTATCCTAAAATTTAGCATGGGAATGTTTGTATAGCACTTTCACGGCAAAATCCGCAACAAAATACAATAAAAATATATCAAACCAAGAAAGTCCAAGAATCCACATAAATAAATTACTAAAAAGTTGTGAAGTTGATAAATTCAACACCAGTGACCATAATGACAACATAAAATAGGCTGCAACAAACAAGAATTGACCAATGCGAAGAGAAAGGCCTGCAATGGTACATGGTGTTCCAGTTATATCTTTCATGAATAATATCATAGGACAATCCTCCTCCCATAAATGATACTCATGTATAGGGTGGCCTCTAATCTGATGGTCCACTTATTTCCGTGTATCCATCAATTTTCAATATTATTCTAACTTACTGCTTCCTGCAAATTTTTAATTTCGTATGTCATACACTTCATAACAAAATACTTGCATCTTATAGAGCTCCAACCTTGTAGAGAGACTCTCTTAATTCATCCAATTGATTAAAAAACAAAGATTATACGCAGTTGTATGGGGAAGGAGAGTGGAATGAAGAGGGAAATGGGGAAAGAGGTTGGTGGGATGAAGAGGAGGTGGTAACATAGAAAAAGTGACAAGTTCCCAAAAGAAATGGAAGGTGGCTTGCCATTGGAAGAGTGCAGTTGCAAATTTTGGATATGTATCCTAATTCTAAACTTTGGTGCATAAGTTCCCATTAATATTTCCTTTAAAACAGTAAATGATTTGGAAGTCATGCAAGCATTAAACTAAATTGTTTTGAAATTGAATTTTATTATCCTATATTATTTTAACCAAAATTGTGATTTTTTTTTCTTTTTTCTACAATAGATTTAAACCGAAACATTACATAAAAATTTGTTTGATTCAATATTTATGTTTATTAAACATTGGTTAAAACATAAATATTGTGATTTTTCAATGAAAGTTAATATTCAACCAACATCAAACTAACGTTATAATCCCTGCCCTGCTGAGGCAGTGATTAATAAGGAGAAAAACATCTTTATTTATGGGAAGGATTTTGAATTTTCCCTTTTTTTCCTCACGAAACTTCGAAGCCATTATAAAACGATAAGATTTCTTATGGGAGTAAGAGCAAATTTTTATTTTAGTGAGGGTTTTTTTTATCAACATCTTTGTTTTTCTATAAGAAGGTTATTAGGATCTTTAATGTTGACACATTCAAAAGATAATTTAGGAAGGTTATTAGGATCTTTAATCTTCCTCATATTCATAAGATAATTCAGTTAGATTATAAATTCTTTTAATATTTTATTTTAAAATTTAAATGGTTTGAGTTTTGTGATAGAAAGAGATATATTAAATATAACTTACCTAGGAAATTTTATTCATATATATAGACAAATGTAACTTAGCATTTCAATAAGCTATTTGTTCTTCAAAAATGAAATGAACAAGTTTTCTTCCGTCGTAACAAAAATTCAGGTTTGTTATTCCATGTACACTTAGGATAAAAGGGTTTTCGAAAAAATATACTTATCACAATTGTTGGACTGTTACACCAAGTCATGAAGAGGATGATGTAGATGTGAAGAAGAGAATGTTCTAGATATAAGTGGTAAGGTAAATTTGGATCACAAAGTATAATTAGGAGTATGGTTTCATCACAAGTCATGAAGAGGATAATGTAGATTTAAAGAGAATGATGTAGATATAAGTGGTAAGGTAAATAGGGATCATCAACTATAATTAGGAGTATGGTTTCATTTTAAGTAGAAAATTGGTAATTAATAAATATGTAATTTAAGGAAATTAATCTTTATAATATAGATTTTAGTTTTTTATTAATCAAATATGTTGTGAAGATGTTAATTTTTTTTATCAAATATGTTGTGACAAATTTTCCACTAAAATTTTTATGGTAGTTTAAAGATGAAGCATGACCTAGGCTTAACTACTCAGGAAATGGTGAAAAAAATTGTTTCAAAAAAATGATCTACTCTAACCAAATAAAACCACAAAAAAAAAATTGAACTTTGAGTATATGTGTATATATATAGATATGTGTGTGTGTGTGTGTGTGTGTGTGTGTGTGTGTGTGTGTGTGTGTGTGTGGGGCAGTAGTTTGGCTTCTAAAGGAAATAGCCTTTTAACCGAAATTCATCAAAATCCGGCAATACAATTTCAAAAAAATTGTTGTTTAAAATAAATTTTTGAATGTATAAATGGATTCACACTCTGGAAAACCTCCAGGGCACTAGAATGTGCACATTAAGTGATTTAAACTCAAGTTTTTAAAAATCTTTGTAGAATTTTGATTAAAAATAACCAGAAAAAATATCATGAAAAGTGTCATTTCATCCATAAATTAAACTATATATATATTACAAATCAATGATGACCCGGGCTCAACTACTCAGCTCAACTACTAAGGAAATGGTGAAAATTTTTGTTTCTAAAAAAGTGATCTACTCTAACCAAATATAACCCCACAAAAAATTATAGAAAAAAATAAATAAAGGGATATATATATATATATATATCCCTTTGAAGTTTTTCATTTTATCATGTTTTGAATATGTAGCATATTGACATGGCACGATGATTGGGCATGTTTACTACGTAGATGACATGATCCCTAGTCTACATGGAAGGTAATCAATAATCATAATCATATTAAGTATGCTAACATGGTAATATGTTGATTCATTTAATTTTTTTTCCATTGTAATTTATATTATTTAATTGTATTTTAAATTATTATATATTTTTTCCAATATTTGATGGTTAAGACTTCAAGTTCGTTGGAATTTGTAGGGAAAAATTTTGGGATCGTCTGAATCTCAGACCCCCATCCCCCAACTTCTCTTGTATCCACTTCCAAATACGTCCAAGGACCGAGGGTCGAGGTCCAAGATTTCAAAATTAAGGTTTTTATTAATTTTTATTTTATTATTTAAATTACCACCCTCAAAGACTCTTTCATTGTCTAACATCTAGACTCATCTGGGGCCGAGGATCCAAGGATAAGGTTTAGGCTATGATATGGGAATGATTGGCCTTGGTGTTATGGCCTATTTTTACCCATATTGATTCAGGTACATAAGCCTTTGACTTGTTGAATTTATGCATGGTTTTTACCCTTGATTTTGACTTTTTGTTTGTAGTAGTAGTGTTGTTGGTTAGCCACGTATATCATGAGCTACTCCCATCTTTCACAATTTACAACCAAGTCCATTGGTTCAGATTATCCCTTTACAACTAGTAACAATATCGGGCCTTCTATTTTTTGTCATTCCCTAAGCGATTATCTCAATTAATTTGAATAAGGGAGAATTATTATAGAAGTTTATTAACATCTCTTTCCCCTAAGCATCAAGATAAATTCTCCTAGGGATTGCAAAATGCATATATAAACTAGTCATGTCAAGGGCAAAGCTAGATCTAGAGAGATTTTTATACCGCAAGAACTTTGTTGAATTGTGAGACTATCCTTCCTAGAGACCTCGAGACTATTCTTCTTAGGTTGCAAGCTAGAAAAGGGGACTTATTACTGAAGGTATGTCATTTTGATATTATAATAAATTCAATTCCTTTCCTTTATTGTTAATGTCCTTTGATGTTTATATATTGTTCATGGGTTATAATTTTGGTAGTTTTACTAGTTGACTTTATGCATGTATTTGACTTGGAATTTGACAACCAGGATTTTTGGTGTCCTTCAAGATGGCTACTCTAACCATAAGTTGTTTATTTTTCTAAGAGTTACAACCTACATCTTCCTTCGCATTCTATATTATTGTCCACATGTAATGAGATTGTTTGAATTGTGCACTTTTGCACACACAATATGGTGAGTCTCAAGCAAGTCTCACAAGCAATATCTCCTTGTGATTGACTATTTTTTATCACAATAAAAGTGGTTACTTCACTGGGGAGTCTACCCTGGTGTTGTCAATCTCCTATTTTTCTTGTTATTTCAGTTTTTTATTAGTCTCTCAATATTCTCTATTATTTTTCGACCTGATCTAGGTATGCCTCAAACTTATTTTCTTCATATCTAATTAGATCTAGCCTATATTTGAGATATAAAGTTATTTTATTTGACTGGCATTGGTTCTAGTTCCTTACAGAGCACCAAATAGCATTGGTGCTAATTGTCCACTGATAATTTGTGCCACTGACATTGTTTTCTCATAGTTTAACCTGCGTGTATCTCTATAATTTGAGATTTTTGAGGGATTTTCCTTTGGTTATTTCTTTTATTTTTCATATATGTGTTTATATTGAGTGTGTCGGTTCATATCTATCTCAAATATAATTAAGAACTCTTCTACTGGATAAGATGTGGTTTGCTTTCAAATTTTGGGGTTTCTATTGAAGTTGCTTTGCTTGATTTCAATGGAATTTTTGTCTTTTACCTATTGTGGTTATGAAAATATTCTTGATAGGTCTAGTAGATTCTTTCAGATCTATCTACTTGAATGGATTTGGAAAATTATATTTTGTTTCCATAGTTCTTAGTCTTAGCCTTGAATTAGCGTTTGTTTTTTTTACTTTTGTAGATCATTGTGTTTCTTGATTTTATTGTATTCATTGAACTAGATCCCTACAATTTTCTTTGCACATCTTATTGTTATTTATCAAATTTTTATGGATTTATTTTGGTGATATTTTTAGTTGGAAAGCCAATTTTGTGCTTCTAAGTGCTTAGTGTTCTTTCTTGGTTTTTGTTTTGATCTTTGTTTGAGTTCCTTGGGTTGTTTGTTTTGTCAGTTTTTTATATAAATTTAGTAAATTTCAAGAGTGAAAATATAGAGTGTGTAAAGTTGTTGTATTTTATTTGAAAAGGAAAAAGACTCTCTTCCCTTCTACAGCTAGAGTTCATTGAATGGAAAAGGAAAAGTTACATTTCTATATAGCTTGCATTAGAGTTGCATCTTAATTCTTTACACACCATATCAATTGCACATCACTTCCTTTTGAGTAAATAACAACATTAAAATCAATGCGTGATAAAATTGATTCGATATTTTTACTTTTATAAATTTTATAAATTTGGGGCTTTTGAGATTTGAGTTTTGTTGAGGATATGTTTTCGGATTTTTACTTTTCACTGATAGCACACCAATAGTGGCTTATTCTAGGGTATTTGAATAGGGGAGTAAGGCAAACTCTCTAAGACCACAAAACAAAACTAGAATCTGGCGATACTGAGTGAAAATCCATTTGTAGTAGTATGTTGCCTAAGAATAAATTGTTAGGGTCAATCATAAGGTCACATCGGGGCTAACAGAGTGATATAACATTCTTCGTTGGTCTTGGTGTTGTTTTTATACACACATTACATGGGGACTCACTTGAGAGGAGTATGTATTTCTTTGAGAAATCTCTTAGAGGGTTTCATGTGTAGTTTCCCTGTCCTTGCATTTAGACCCAGATGAAGATTTCACCCTCAAGTCGAGTTTCTATACACAGTAGCTCTAGTGGCCATAATATTTAGTGTCTTACATGGATTATGGTGAGGGGGAAGTACTTTTTATACATGGGGTAAATTTTTTTCAAACTCACTCAAACCTCCTAAGGGATACCCCACAACTAATAAGGGTACTTGTGTCAAGTCTAAAAGGATTTCTAAGAAAGTCACAATGTAACTATCCCAACCACATCTTCGTTGCCTATTTGGGCCCTCATTAACCAAGGTTTGACAATGGGAAGATTATATTCTCTCTTTATTTGGTTTGAGTGTTCTTGACTCTTTATATTTTTTGGCATGTTTGTTTGCTCCGAGTCTAGTTAGCCATAGGGTTGTCTTAATTAATTTAATTTGTTAATAAAAATTTATGATCGTAGATAAAAAAAATATCTGAAAATATTGTGGAATTTTAAACCTTTCTCTCAAAGACGAAGGTCCACCACCTTGAAGATGTAGGACAACTATGGAAATGGAGGGATTAGACCATACCAGGTTAGGGGGGATAACCTTTCTCTTAGGGTGAAATAGTTAGTTATTGTCGAAGTAGTTGATGAGATTCCATCATAACACGTAAAGCTACCTTTGATCAACCGTTTTAGCCCTATTTTAATGCAACTGATACCTTAAATTACTAAAACTTTTTCTTTAATTTCTTATCATATGTCTGGTGATAGCACAAATTCTTCTATGGGGGAGATGGGTCCCTCTTACCTTCTACATCATCAATCTATGATACCATGTCATCATTAGCATTGCTTATTGTCCTTTGTTCTCTATGGGTACTTACCTTGGGGGAAAACATCCTTTCAGCTTTTTTTTTTTCCCAGCAACCTAGTATACTAGGATGAACTATAAACTCGATACACATTCATCTTCCATTAACTATTTTATTGGGGGGGGGGGGGCATATGGTCCATCAAGGGGTACTCATTTCCCATATGATCCATTTAATCAAAAAAAAATTCCATTTTTAGACCCTCTTGATTTTATGGATTTGGATAATCTTACAAATGAACCCATATGCCATGATCCTAGGTAGCTACCCATGTTTTCTAAAATTCCTTCTAACATTTGTATGTTTGAAGGAAATATAGAAGAAAAAACCTCTACACACATCAACACCTACCATCTATGGTGTTCCTATAATTCTTTGGTGGATGGTTCTATGAGATTGAGACTTTTCAAAAGAAACCTAGCCGATGATGTTGTTAAATGGTATATCAAGTTTGATAGGGCATCCTATGGTGACTTTTTTTTCTCGGCCCGTACATTTTTTAATCACTTTATGTTACCTTAACAAGGGTATCTAGAGATTGACATTTTTTCCACTTTCAAACAAGATAATTATACTCACATCTTTGATCATATCCATGAGTGGAGAAGACACAAGAGGTTATTATGAACCAGACTCCCTAATGAAGTGCTCAAGGATTGGTTTACTTGATACCTATCTCCACCCATATCCAACGATGTCATTATGGTAGGTGCAACTACTAAGGAGTAGGAAATTCTATGTGCTCAAAATATTGACTTGATTTATTCTCATTTGGGTACTTGATATGATATTAATTCTAATGATTATAGACCTTCAACTAATCCACAATGACACAAGCCCAAATCGCACTCTGACGGTGTCATTGGTTCTATTTATTTTGATACTGTGACTAGTTATCTACTCAACTACGGCATATTATTGGCACATCCCAAGCCCCAACAAGTGCATCTGGTTCTCAACAATCAGAGACATATGAGTAGTCCACTAAGGCTCTTATGATGAAGTCTACAACTCCTAAGAATCCTCAACAACATGGGGGTAAGAAGAAAAATAATAACAAAACCATAATCCTAAACATGCTCAGGAAACTACTCAAAATCAACCTAATCAAGTTAGGGGCACAAATGAGAAATTTTGAAAGGTTAAAATTCCTTATTATATTTGATAGGGAGATCATTTGACTCGTGAGTTCCCATCTATGGATGAATTACATGACCTTCTTACACCACCGAAAGCTACCTAATAGCTAGTAGTTTGACTCATCCATTCCCCACCCAACTACAATAGAAAATGGTTGTGCAATATCTTCCACATTTTCCTAGGGGAAATGGCGGGAAACATTATTTTCCTTCTCAAATAAATGCGCTTGTTCTCATGTGTAACAAGCAAGTTAACTTGTCCATGAGAGTGAAGTCTTACGACACTCTTGAGTCGTGTTTTTCTTATAATATCCTAGCCACCCCTATTGGACCTCTCCTATTAGATAAGCCCTTGTAACCAATATACCACCCACCTAAGGGTGTTCTCCATAATTTGACATGCAATTCTAATGCACGAGCTACCTAGAAAATTATAGTAGTGTTGAGTATTTAGACCAAGCACCTTGTTCCATGTCTACTTTGGAGGTTTCACAGAGCTATCCTATGGAATGCAAATCCTTGTTGGTTATTATCATAATGGTGGATCCCTCAAAGTAAAGTTTGATCATGTTTGATGTTGATGCCCCTTGTTTTATATTATCTCATGAATTTTTTTTTCAAATAGCGGTGTGCATTTTTAATTGAGATATATACCACACTTTTGTGGATGAAGGCTCTTATATTTTTGTTATGTTTGCATCATGCTTGAAGACTATTGTTTCTCTAACACTCATTAATTCAAGTATAAATATATATGCCTTTGATGACCACTCCTTCATGCCTCATGGAATTCTTCCTTCATTTTCCATCAAGCTAAGGGGAGAAATGTTATTGTTGATGTTAAAGTTGCGGATCCCCCCTTTGAGTATAATCTTCTTCGTGGCTGAGTTAGTTCTATTCCATGTTAGCCATTTTGTCTTTGATGTTTTGATTGCTTTTATTTCCTCATGAATTCAATATTGTCATGATCAATCAATTATATTACCACATATTGTTGACCAATTCTACCACTATGGGTAATATTTTCCATTCATTTGTGATAACCCTATGATTAATGAAAATGTTGGCACAGGATTGTTTAAAATCCCATCACTTATTGGTGTCTTTCCTTTACCCCCACTCAGAATTCCTTCTTCTTTGATTTCTCCTATGCACATGATCTCTTCCATCACAGGTGGACCCCACATGTATCCTAACCCTTGGGTGGTGCCTTCTCCTTTGAAAATAAATTAGTATGGTGAGCATATTTTTCCTTTAGAAGAAGATATTGAATCTTTGTTAGTACCACCGGTACCTATTAATGATGGTCAAAAACTCCATCCCAATATGGAATATGATCAGGTTACCTTGTCCACACAGGCCATCACTCTGCATATTCCACGTGACTCCCTTGATGACAATCTCCTTTAAAATCAATCTTGGAGGTCATGAATCCTATTTATAATCCTACATAGGTTATGCCTCTTGATGCCTCTATTCTCCATAATTCAAAAAATTTTGATATTGGAAAAGAAAATATTGAATTGACTGAGGGGGCATTTTCTTGGCCATCCATGGAAGTACCATCTTTGGACCGAGTCAAGTCTTAGGTTCTGATAATGAACTTAAAATTAATTGTTCGACTCACGTTCTCTCATTGATTATTGTCTTGTCCACCCTTTATGTCTTGATAGTCCTTTTGAAGGATTTTCTCTAGCTCATGATACCACTCACCTTGTATTCCTTGGGTCATTCCTGATAATG